>PVJI01003522.1:0-42105 GCA_004026765.1 Micronycteris hirsuta
CAGGCAGTAACCAGAGGGGAAGGGGAAGGGGAGAAGGGGGACAAGGGTATTCAGGAACTGCAATGAAGGACACATGGACAAAACCAAGGGGGAGGGGGGAAGCAAGGGAGGGAGGTGGGTTTGACTGGGGTGGGGTGGGGGGAGGGTAAATGCGGACAACTGTAATTGAACAACAATAAAATAATTAAAAAAAAATTTATACAGTGAAAAAAAAAAATCATCCAGAAGTTGCTCATGTCATTAGTAAATAAGTGGCGTTCCAACGTACATCTTCACTTCTCTGCCATTGGCTGTAACTATAAGTTGGTTGGGCATAGGTACAAAATTTAGCAAATATCAACAAAAGTCTTCTGTGAAAATAAATTGGATCTATGGAATTTACACTAAAGAGCATAATGCACTTTATTCTAATTTTTAATTGGTTCTCTGTACCCTTTACACTTATAAAATTTGAAATAAACATATGTATATTTTTGTGTACACATATATAAATACACATTTGGGGGAGTGGGGGTGACATTACACACCATGGGCAACATGACCTTAGTAGTAGCAATTGGAGAAATGGGTACTTACAAAAAATATTTAAAGGTGAGAATACAATAAAAATGAATTAAATGTAAGGAGATGAGTAGTGATTCAGAGATGTGTGAGGTTCTTGGGGGTGCTGACGTTATGTAATTTGGGAAAATATGAAGATGAGGTAGGAAAGACTTATGAGAAATAAGAGTTCAGTTTTTAACTATTATATAGATTTAGGAGTTACCTGCACTGAGAATAGTGAAGGAAACTCAGACTCTGTTCTAATGAAACACAGTTTAGAGAAAAAGACAGCAAATCCACAATTGTACTAGTGTGTGTAAAGCGCTATGGTAAAGGAATGCATCGTATTCCTTTATCATATATCTAAGAGAGCATGTAAGTAAGAGAGCCAAGCAGAAAAAGGGGAAAAAATGATAAGAGGCTGAGCAATCTCCATGTCCTGCCTAATGTCCTGAAGGAAATAGTACATTTGATGCTTAGATATGGCCAGAGTGAAGAGTACATGGAGGAAAGAAACGAGGTATGAATGCAAGTTAGAAATCTTCTGCGACAAAAAGCTTGAACTTCACATGCAGCTATCACTTTGACAGCACTGTGGAGGATGAATTGAAAGGGTGAAAGTTTGGGGATAAGACCAAACAGAAGTCTTTCAGAGCAATTTTAGAGAAATGCTAGAGCCTTGAACTTGGGTAGTGCTAGAGAAGTGAAAACTTAGTTAAAGTCACAATTGCTTAGTGACTGGATGTTTCAGTGAGAAGGGTCAAATGACCTCAGGTTTATGTTTTGGTTCAATGGATTGGTAGTAATACCTTTTATTTAACTAGGTAGCATAATTATATAATTGACCATATAAATCAGGATATAATTGAGAATGAAAGAGGATGCTAAAAATAATAGAAATAACAGAATTTTAAAATCATTTGGCATTGACTAATAAATTGCTTTTATTTTATTGGTAGAACTATATAATAGCTCTACTCAATAGTAAATTTCAAAAATAAAATTATTTCTAAAGGCTACCACTTCTATTTTGATGACTAGAATGTATTAGTTTGTTGGGACAAAGTTACAAGTTATACGTGTACCCTGACAAATTCTACATACATTTCATTTTTTTTTCACTTTATTGTTATTCAATTACAGTTGTCTGCAAACTCTCCCCTCCCTTCCCCCTCCAATCCCACCTCCCTTCCCTGCCTCCCTCTCCACCCTTGGTTCTGTCCATGTGTCCTCTATAGTGGTTCCTGAAGACCCATCTCCCCATTGTCCCCTCCCCCCTCCTCCCTGGCTATTGTTAGATTGTTTTTAATTTCAATGTCTCTGGTTAAGCTTTGCTTGCTTTTTGCTTTTGTTGATTATGTTCCAGTTAAAGGTGAGATCATATGGTATTTGTCCCTCACTGCCTGGCTTACTTCACTTAGCATAATGCTCTCCAGTTCCATCCACGCTGTTGCAAAGGGTATAAGCTTCCTCTCTGCTGCGTAGAATTCCATTCTGTAAATGTACCATAGTTTCTTGATCCACTCATTTGTACATGGGCACTTAGGTTGTTTCCAGCACTTGGCTATTGTGAATTGTGCTGCTATGAACGTTGGATATTCTACATACATTTCTGCTCCATAGTTTTCTTAATTTGTTCAGAACAGTGTTTTTTCTATGATGCTGCATTACTCCACAAAATCAAGTAATTATATTTTCCATGTTACCCTTCTAAAAGAATTTACAATTGCATTTGCAATAATGTCATACATTTTGTCTATGACAAAATGAACATGCAAAAGCATTACTTGAATTCTCTAAGTTTGATGAAAAAGAATTGAACCACTTTTGGGATAGATTTTCTATTTGATATGTCTGACAACACTGACATAAAATTGACATTATGTAACTGTTTTCTTCTATTTGTGAGTTTAACATCACTTCATTTTTATATGCAAAAGAAAACTTGGAATCAAAATTAGTAAAATTAATTGAGATGAGTAGGCATCTAATCTAAATAAAAACTCATGTTTGAAAGAATAATATATAAAGACACTGCCAGAAATGCAAGGCGTAAGTAGTTTAGTTTGAACCCAGCTTCCAAAAGGTATTTCTTAACTTTTGTGGTATATACTCATGTTTTTTTTAGCAAATTTTCATATTCAATTTACATGTACAGTTATGTTCCTTGATGGTGGCGGATGATAAATGTCAGCAAAACTTTTGTGCAAGTTACACAGTCTACATCAAAATATCTTGAGATGTGGAAAACTGGTAGTGATTTGCTCAACAAACATGTACTTTTTTTTCAAATTTTCATTTTTTGCTTAAAAAGTATGTTGCAAAATGTATAAATATTACCAAAAATAAAACAGTTTAATAGCTATTAATTTGTACCATATAATAAATACCAACATCATTCTAGCAAGAGTATTTAAATTACTCTTTACGTCATGCATGGCAGGGTTGATCAGCCTTTACAGCCTGCCTTGTACACCCAACTTATAACTAGCTATGCTTCCTATTGACCCCACTGATTGATGTCTCCATGCATCTCATTGACCACTGTACAGGCTCTGGCATAAGTGGTTAGTTGGGAGCATCCAAGTGGAATACCCTTCCCTGAATGGATACTACATTCATTTGGCTGCCTTTAGATGAAACTTTAAATATGGCTAATGTTTGTGTCTTCCACAGAACAAATCATGGTGCCTTAATACATTATCTCTCATTGATAATGAGTTGTGCAATTAATAAATTTATTAATTGATGAATTAACTGCTACCTATTTTCAATAATCCTATAACCCCCATCATAATGCTAGTGTTAGCTTCTAGGAACAAGGCATCTTGTGGCAAAACTGTTGATTCCCTAAATATTCCATCATGAGTCTAACCTACTTTAATCAGCACCTTCTAGCTTGCTTACTTCAGGAAGAACAAAATCCTTTAAGCAGAGAAATTCTGAAAAGCAGATTGACATCAAAGTTTTTTGCTTGTTGCAAAGTAAGCATTTCAAGCATGTGTCTCTGCTAGTTTCCTACAGGAAAGCCATTCTCAATTTCTTGATATATTAATTTATTGCTAGCCATCTTTGAGGATAGCTTTGTACCACTTATTTTAATCCCACTTACTGAACATTTATATCATCTAAAAACATGTTATGCAGGGAACAGTTAAAACAGAGGTGATTATATCTATCTGGTCATCCATTTGCTGTTGCAAAACACTCCCTCCAAATCAAAATCCTAAAGCACATAACGACATAAACACAAAACTATACAGGAGAAGCTACAAAGTGTAGCTCTTCCTGTGAGACTTAACACAGGACAACAGAAGTTTCTATGAGTGCTTGTGGGATCAAACTGTCTAGTCTAGAATCCTGGCACTCTCTGTCTGTCTCTGTGACTTTTGGAAGATAGTAAACTTTCTACCTTTTGATCCTCAAACTTGTCTCCCAGGGCTGGCTGCTGTGAGGATTAAATAATGTAATCCAAGTAGTTTTTTAGCCCAATACTTTGTTCCCAAAACGTTAACTACTATTATTTTTATTACTATAAAATGCATTTGCCCTACAATTCAGAGCAAAGATAAAAGCAGATAATGATGTGTGAAGGTATCCAGTCAAAGAGCAGCTGCAAGGTCCTCAGTCACGGTCACCACAGGTTCCCCCAGACTCCACACAACACACAGCTCAGCTTCACGTCTGTGCATTCGGGTTTCAAAATGTAAATTGAAGATGTCCATGGTCTCTTTTATACAAAATGTGTGTGTGATATTTTGTTTTTCAAACATAAGCACACCACTAATTAATCATATGTAGATTATGTCCTTTGAATTCCATGCCCAAACAGTGAAATTGAATTGAACTGAATTTCATGATGAATGAATAAATGAAGTTTTTTCATTGTTGTCTTTGAGATCCCCAACCTTCCATTTATGTTCCTCTTTCCTCCTCTCAATGGTAATTTGACCCACAAATGTAGCAGCATTGATTTTCTAAGTTTCTTTCTACCCCCTACCCCATTCCCTACACATTCATCAAAAAAAAAGAAGAAATCTAATATCTGCCATCTATAGATGTTAACTGTTTGACTGACTGATGACATATGAGTGTGAATAAATTTCTGTAAATGCCTAACCATAGTCAGGCCTGTGTATCCTGAGCTTTTTGTCTCTAATTATGGAATGAAAAACTGTATCCCTGTTAAAGCAATATCAGGCATGAGAGAAGAAAGGCAAGAGTGGTTTTGAGAGGTAAGGCCCTCACTAAAGGTAAATATGCCTGTCTCCTTTCAGGATAACTGTATGTATATTTAGAAGGGACAAAAGGTCTGCCCTTGAAATGGCCTGTTAATCACTTACGAAGAATGGGTGCCAAAGGGACTATCAGACACCTCTTCCTCAGTGCCTGGTTGGGACTGTTTCCTGGCCTCGGGGCTGGCTTGCAGCCACTCCACCCAGGACAAGTGTGCTTGTGAAATCTCTTTTACAGAAGCTTCCCTGCTTCCAGCTCTGGTCAGACAATGGGGCTGGAAGGCACACCCTCTGGAGTACAATAGGTGGTCAGATGGAGGAGCTGGAAGCAGGCTATGGTATGAGTTAAGAGAGCAGTCAGCTTCATGACTTTGCTCAAAAGATGTGAAGTGGCGATTCCAGCTCTCTGGATTAATAAGATGCTCAAGGAGCCTGGAGCGGACATCAGGAAGAAATCCAGGTCATCAGAAGAAGGAAGTAGAGATATAATCTTCAAGATCAGGGTCCCAGGCAAAGCTGTGTATTTGAGAAGAATACAGAATAAAAGGGCTGGTTTGGAAACCAAGACTAGATGAATCATTGAGATTTTAGTCCCTGGAAACAGTTGCCACCTTGAACTGAGGCAAAAAGGTCCTGTACTCTGTGCTTTAGAGAATTCTTTTGGGGTCCTCCTCCAGCCTTGCTACTTCATGTGGAACAAGGGGTACACTATGCTAAGGATGCATGCACATCTGGAGCTTGTGCCCATCCTTTTAAACTCTGTTCAGAAGACCCCGAGCCTGCTTCTGGGGCCTGAACAGGACCTTTCCTTATTCATCCTTTCAGAAACCGACAGCACTTCATGCGTGGGCACCATTAGTACTGAGCTGTGGCTATGAGGTGACTGTTGGGGAAAGGGGAAAGATGAACAGAGCTGAAATTTGGAAAGATAGCTCTAATATCTTGTCATCTACACAAAAGACCCCTCGAGGTAGAGAACGAAGCTGGGACTGGAAAGAGAAGGATGACTAGCCGGAGGGCGCTCATTTGTATTCTTGGCCTGGTGTCGTTCCTTAAACTTCTCTGACCAAAGAAAACATTGACCCCAAAGCTTGAGATCTCCTTGAACTTCCAGGCGAGAATGTTATCGGTAACAAAGTTAGTGTACTCTGAGTGTAAAGAATCAATAAATCATGTGCTTACTAAACCTGAAGGATCAATCCCCTGCTCCTTTCCTAATCATAGCTCTTTCTCAAAAGAATTACCAAAATTTTCAATGGATAGGGTTTTGCTTGTTTAATTAATGCTTAATGTTTTTTCTAATTTATGTTTTATTTTTTAATATATTTTATTGATTATGCTATTACAGTTGTCCCATTTTCCCCCTTTACCCTACACCCCACCTCCCACCTGCATTTACCACCCTTAGTTCATGTCCATGGGTTCTTTGGCTTCTACATTTCCTACGCTATTCTTAACCTCCCCTTGTCTATTTTGGGATTGTATGTGCAAACACTGTAAGGCCCAGGAGTAGGAAGAATCTGTGGTAGCTTGAGGGTACAGGAATCACCCAAAGGCATTTACATTGAAGAAAAAAGATTTCAAGTGAATTGGAAGAATTTAGGCCCACCAGCTTGCCATTTTTAAATAAAACTTTGTTTCCTTTTTGACTTCCTAGAATATAACCCTATGCTTTCTTTGCTATTTCCAGAAATAAAGTTTCTGTTAAAAAAGTATATTATTGGAACATATATTTTTATTAATTTACATGATGTATCATTCATGTTCTTAGTTCAATTTGTTTCTCCTTATTAAGTATACTAGAAAAAATATATGCTTAATACTAATGTTGATCATAATCCTGTCTCTGTCTGTGAGACATCATGCTGCATGTGTCCTAGAGTTAGCCTGCTTAAAACACACAGACATCTTTGCTTTGATGTAAAAGTTTTTTCCCATAAGTAAGTGAACATTTTGGAAGCACGCAAGAGATGTTTAGTTTATAAGACTGGTCACTTAGCAAGCTGATTCTTAGGGACAATATGAAGAGTAAAATTATTAAATAAATAAACCAAAATGTAAACAACCAAATAAGAATAAATGCAATAAAATTAGTGTAGCCAATTTCAAATTAGTCACTTTAAAAAGAGACATTAATTCCACTACTAAGTCCTCTTTTGGGAACTTTGGGTGCCTATCTTACAGATCCTATGAAATACCCTTAGTGATGGCGAATCTTCATCAATTAAGGTCAGATTCTATTTTTGGACAGAGCAAAAAACCAATCAAAGCCAAGATTGCTGAATGAGCTAAGTGACCTAGAACAATGTGTTTTTGTGGCTTTACATGTTTCTACTGGCACTGAAGACAATTTCAGATAAAAATTATAAACACATTCTGAATATCATTAGAATATGCAATTAGCTTCCTAAGGTAATGATTTTGAAGAAAAATTACTTTGGGGTATATACCTTTTAACATACTTTCTTTTTAAGCAGAAAAATAGTTTTTATTCCAATGACAATGAATTCTAGGTGAATTAAAAATATGCTTTTTTAGGTTAAGCCATAAAATTTTAGAAGAAATTACAGGCGATTAGCTGACATCATAACAAAGTCAAAACCTTTAAGGAACATATTGATATAATTAATGGTTAAAAAAATAATGCATCAGAAGAAAATGCATTTAAAAATTAAAAGGAAACAAATGGAATAAAGATGTTTAACAAATTAAAAAATTAGATTTTTTACTCAGTGATAAGAAAGAAACACTCACCTAGACTATGGGGGTATGAATTGTCACTACTCTCCCTCGGGGCAAATTAGCAGCAATATGTAAGAAATGATAAAACATGTCAACTCTCTGACCTAGTAAGTTAATTCATAAGAATGCATTTTAATAAAATTATTATAAATATGTACAAAGATTTATATTCAAGTAAGTGTTTTCCTAGTAAAAGAAAAGAAAAGAATCTGATGTCCAACTACAGAGGATTAAATTAGTAAACTTTGGTACTTCAACTTTGGTATTTCCACGTAATAGAATAATTAATGACAGGAAAAGGTTGATAATATACAGGTTTTCAAACAGTAACACAACTACAACTATTTTGCTTCCTTAGACAGACATTTAACCTATTTTCAAATATTCTCAATTCAATCATATAACAAGGAACAGAACAATGTGAGTGTGTGTGTATGTATTATAAATTTCTACTTTTGAAACACTCTCATGCTGGCTACGTTATTTCTATGTTATACAGTGTTATTTCTAGTCACAGAGGTTTCCTCACTAGCGATGCCAGGACTTCAATCCACCTTAGAACGAGGGCAGGAACCTCCGCTGCCTCCTGCACAGAGCTGCCTTCTTCCATGGGCACACTGTACTGCTTTCCTCTTCTCCTGAGAAACGAGGTTTCCACTTTCTGATACATTCAAAATAGGTGATTTAAAGCTTGTAATTATCACTTCAAGATTGGGTCTGTTTTTACTGACAATTTTAATCATAGAGAACAACACTGCCCAATCTAATATCTTTTCTACGCCAGATGACCACTTAAAACCCTATCTTTCTGCAGATCTTTGCACCTTCTCACATGTGTTTTCTTTTAGTTAAAGCTAAGAATATGATTTTGATTATTCATTTATTTTAGTGTGTTAAAGCCTGAGCTCTTTCATCATATTTCAGTTTTATGTAACAGTTTATAGGGGTTAAAATACCTTCAATGAAATAAACAAGCCTATGCTCAACAACGTAACAAAAGGTATTTTCTCAGTACTTGAGAAGAAAAACCCCCAAAAGGGGAACTTTTAGGAATCTTGGTAATGTCTCAACTGGAACAAAAGGATTTTTTAAGCTGAAAAGAGGTTATTGAGAAAAGAATGATATGGAAAAATTAAAGATTTTTTAAAGTTTGGTTAAAAATCACATCTTTATATGGCTTTTCAAAAATATTGATAAATAATTTTAATCACCAGGTTTATATTGTAAACTACAGAGGAGGTAAAATACATTCCATGTTTGACTTACTAAAGCTCTAGCAAATTAAAGATTTTTTTGAATTTTGTTAATATGGAAATATTCCATCTAAGCCATAGGTATAATACAGTCATATTTCTCACATTGGCGAAAGGTCATTTCAGGGGAGCAGGCATAACCCGTTTGAGCTGTGGTCCTGCCACCCACGACCTGTGTTACATTGGGCAAAATGTTCCATTTCCTGCCAGGTACAAAAGGCTCAATGATGCATATCTTGAAGGTTCATTAAAAGGTAAATGAAATAATATATAAAGCACTCTGTAGAGTTTTTGGCTCATGATAAGCACTAAATAAATTGTAGTTGTCATTACTACTAACACTAGTTTTAATGCTCACTAAATATCACATTGTTCTCTTCTGAATTGTCCCTCACTCAGTTACGTGGCCTCTCCAAAATCCATTTCCATTTTGACTTTTCTGGTTTGTATTGATCTCTAATGGCCTCATAAAGGAATCTTACCCCTTAACCCAAATGACTTATAAGCTCCTAGAAATAGAGATAAGGCCTTTTATTATTTCTGAATTCCTTAAAACTTATTATTTCCCGCCCGGTTGGTGTAGCTCAGTGGATTGAGCATGGGCTGGGAACCAGAGGGTCCCGGTTCGATTCCCAGTCGGGGCACATGCCTGAGTTGTGGGCCAGGTACCCAGTGAGGGCCATATGAGAGGCAACCGTACATCGCTCTTTCTCTCTCCCTTCTCCTCTCTCTGAAAATAAATAAATAAATCTTTAAAAAAATAAATAAATAAAAATAAAAACTGTTAAAAAAACTTATTATTTCCCTATTCTTGTTATGTATTTTATAAAATAACCCACAGAATATTGTAGCTTAAAACAACACCCATCTCATTTTGTCTCACGATTGTTAAGGGTCAGGAATTTAGACAGGGCTTGAGCAGGTGGTTATTCCATTTTATGGGATATTGACTGAGTCACTTAGTGGTAGACAGGCTGGTTAAAGATGACTTTGCTCACATTCTGGTGTCCCGGTCGAACTGGTGGGAAGATTAGGCTTAGCTGGGACTATGAGCAGGAGTGTTAATGCCTGCATGCAGAGTAGGCATGTTGAACCTCTCGCATGGTGGTCTCATCGCCATTGTTGAGCTTCTTATATGCCAACTCATGTCACTAAGTGCATAGCCTTATATGACTAAGAAGTCTTGTAGCATCACCATTATTTGCAGTCACAAGCCCACCTGGCTTCATGGGGAAGGAGATACAGATCCCACCTTTTGGTGGAAGGAGTGTCAAAGACCTTTCAGCCACTGTTTAAAATCGCCACAATCCCCTAGGACACTAAGAGTCCTTGGAAGACAGACACGATGCCTTGGTCATATTTATATCTCCAACAATGTCTTGCAGATAAAGAGATATTTTAAAAATAAACTTTAAAAAGAACCATAAGGCATAAACTTTTAAAAAATGATTACAAACAGGCTTTATTCATATTCTCTGTAGTTAAGGAAATAAAACTAATTTTTTGAAGTTTTTTATACTAGAATTTAGCCTTTACTGAACTTTACTACCATGAAACCAGGGGCCATATTCAACATTCCCTAATTACTATCTCCTCAGCCTTGTTAGTTTCTGTCTCAATCTCTTCTGTTTTCATTTTTGCACTTATGTGTGTGTGATTTAAAAGTCAGAAGACTTGTTTTCTACCAATAATTCTGTGTAAGCAGTGTCTTTACTTCAGAGGCATTTTTTCTTTTTAATAATAATAATGTTACATTAGACAATATTTAAGGTTTCATAAGGCTCTAAAACTCTGTAGCTATGGGTTGACTATTCCTACAATAATAATGGCAAAGAAATGTAGGGATATGGAGTGATGGGGGAAAATGCTGGTATCAGACACGGATGAAACATGGGTTTTTGTTCCAGACTCCACACCTGCTAGTGGCATTACTTTAGGGATAATAATGATTTCTCTTCTGATAATAAGTCTAAAGATTGTGATAAATTCAATGAAATAATATATACAAAAACCTTGATAAACTATAAAGAGCTGCATGCAATGGTCAGGAACTTTTCTCTGTCTCCATAAAGGGGCCGAGTGGAAGGAGGAGGTCATAGAGGTTTCAGCCAGGATCTGTCCTTAGACGAAACATAAGTTTGGAACATTTCTTTGAACAGGCATCTAGGCTGGAATATCTCCAGCTCCAGAACCTGCAACTAAATATCACCCCCTTTCCTTGGAGGCTGCATTTCTAATCATTGAAAACATGATAATTCAGCTGCTGAGCCAGTATAGAGAAGTTATTCATTACTGGGTTCAACCCAAGGTCAAAAACATCAAACCCCAACCATTAAGCAAAATGGTGACAGGCTTGGTAGTGATGACCCAGAGTGGATATATTGCTCATGGGAAGCGAGGTCAGGAATACAGCAGGCCTGAAAAAGGTTGCCCAGTCAAAGTCAGAAACAGCCAGCCTAGAGCCCAGACATGTATGTGGAACAGCACATTCCACATGAAGTGGAAGAGGACAGCAAAGGAGATGCCAGCCACCAGCAAACAGCAGCTGCCCTGAAATTCTCACTGTCTGATGACATTTACAAGTTTTGCTGTCTAGACCTCCTTGCTGGGAAAGGCAGCTTGCCCTGGCCTCTCTGACTCAGAGTAGAGATTAGGCTCATTTCTTGAAATCCACCTGCTCGGCCAGCCTCAGCTCCAGTACTTCTTTGGGAATATTATGCTTTAACCAGCAGTAGGATGTTAAATCCAGTGGGTTAAGAACTGTACGATATTTTAAAAGTTAGTACTAGTGTTCTCAGCAACAAGAATTGTTTCCTGACTTACTTATCTAGGCTTAACAAAAAATATCACTTGTATTAGGGCATAGTTTTGCATCTAGTGCCTAAGTATGAATGGCACTGTAATGATTTAGTTGTGGGGCTATAATGTGTGATAATGTATAAAAATACAGAAAGGAGTGGCCAGTTTCTGTATTCCATTCTCTATAGAGCTGGCCATAGAAACACCCGCCCAGATATGAAAGTCAAGAAAGGGTCATCCTCCGCCTTGCCTTTGTTTAAGACACCTTCTTACAGCCCAGTTCTTGACCCGCCACAGCTGAGGACTCCCATACAGTTTTGGGTGTCTGGGAAATGCCTGTTTCATTAAGGCCCCTGAACCCTATCATGTTACACTTCAGAAGTAGTGACCAGCTTACTTAAAACAAAGAAGCTTTGACCTTTCTCCCCTTCTGAAACCAAAAACAGATGAAGTTAAAGTGACTCATTTCCGGCTTTAAATATGCTCTAAGAAAAAAAAAAAAAAATTCAAGTAGTTGTAGGCCTCAGGGTTTTGTTTTGTTTTGTTCTTGGTTGTTTTTGTGACTTATTTTAATTTTGTATTTTTACATAAATTTTTCATTCCCTTCTTGTCAAAGTCAACATATTTATCACTTTATTCATAGTGTAGACATACTTTTGTACTTACAGCTCTCTCTCTGTCTCTGTGTGTATCTCTCTCTCTCTTTCTCCCTCTCCTTCTGTGTTGTTTATAACCATGACCCTTGATACTCCCAGTCTTAAAACAGCTTGGCTTTCAGCAGCTAAATCTGACAAGGTCAGCATTTTTCTGTTTATTCTGAGAATACTATGTACCCTCTGGGGTTTTTTAAAGCAATTCTGTAAAACATCACTTGGAAAAAGTTTGTAGCATCATAGAATCTTCCATAAAGTCAGCTCACAATAAATAACTTCTTGTTCTGATTCTTTAACTTTGGGACAATCATCACTACCTAAGTATTTAGTGCCTAAGTAGCTGCAGTAACCAAAAACTTTTCAATAAAATTATACATTTAAAATAATCTAAATGATTTAAAATAATATTCTGCTAATTTGAATCAAAAACCAGTCAAATAATTCTTATGTTTTGTCCTTCAGAACATATTCCCATTAGAAACTGCATAATTCATTATATCATTTATTTTAATTTATAAACAAGGAGAAAGAAAGAAGGCAGACCTCTTCAGTAGTCAAGCCATAGAAAAAAATCTACTTCTGATCATAACTTATGTTGTCAGGTAGTTGGGAACCATAACTTGTGCTTAAGAAGACAAAAGCTATTTCTGAATGGGGAGAATTGAGATTGGTATTTGAAAACAGACTAAAATATTTGTCAAAGGTTCACAGACAATCAGCAGGCCTGGGTACAGCTTTATGTTCACCAGAGCTACTTACTGCAAATGCCTCGGCTTCAGCGTGAACACATCAGACCCCCACAGCCCTTGGGATCAGGCTGAAAATGTAACTTTCTGGGTGTGAAGTTTCAGCACAGAACATGTCTACATGACACACAGAATTTCCCTCCAATAAACCTGACGGTGAAGACAAAGGATGGAATACCTTCAAATCTCATTAAGAAGAATCTTATTCACAGGACTGTGAGAAGAAAACATTTAACTCTAGCAAATACATTCCTTGTTCAGAATGTAGCACATTAACAAATAGATGTTTTTTTTTTTGCTGGTGGACAAGGGATAGAGTAGGGGAGAGAAGACACTCGTGTCATTGGGAGTGTTTGGTGGTTTCTTCAAGAAGTGTAGGGATACTTGAATCTGGCTCAGGAGACTCAAGGAGCAGGTGATGCCTGGGAGGATAAACACTGCTAAGTCTGCATTTATTTCCTTAGCTTTAACTGTACATTAATTCAATAAGATGGGCTAATAAAATAATGCATTTTTCAAAATGCTTAGCTGGCATGTCGAGAGGGTGGGCATTTTTATTATTTACCAAGGAATGTATCTTGGAATTGGTGAAGCAAACTCTCGCTGTAGGCTGCTCTGGCCTCCAGGGGTCACCCTTCCCTTTAATGACTGCACAACAATAGTCTGAGACCCCACCCGAGGGGTTTTGGTCTTTTAGCAATTTCTTGTGCCCTGGCAACTCTGAGAATCCCAGAGATTGCTTTTATGTTTAAGAACCTGTGCTGGTTGTCACTTTCTCCCTCAGACAGCAATCTGTCTCTACCTGCTGCCACACCCTCCTGCCAGCCACCTCTTGCTGCCGGAATCTGGCTTCCCTAAAGCCATTTCTGCTCCCTTCTTGCCATTTTGTACTAAATGTAGACATGGGCTTATGTTGTTATTCCCCGCAGTACAGTCAATAGCAGGGTGAAATAGTTAACAAAACTTTGCTGAAGGCTCAGGAAAAACAGAAGGAAAGAAATTACAAGGAAAAAAATAGACTAGAAATGTAAGACAGGATGTTATATTTGTCTACCTAACCCCAGATGTGCACACTTCTTCACGGGTTCCCTACTACATGTCTCTCCTTTACACACATGTACACACAGACACATACACCACTTTCTTAGTTTATATTCCACTGGCTACCTTACCTTTTTCTCCTCTGGAATCCCTTGCGACTGCCACAGAGGAGAAAATTTATTTTCCTAAAAGGAAATCTGATGTGAAATGCAAAGTATATAACCCTTTATATTATCATATATGCCAGCTTTTCTCTCCAAGGTCTCAAACTTTCTCATTTAGAATAAAATCTTTGCTTGATCTTATTTTAATCAAGTTGGGGGGGTGGTTAAACTGTGATATAAAAGGCAGAATGTTTCTATATTTTAGTCATTCATTGTTAAACAAATATTGCCATCCACCTGGATACCCTATCCCAGTGGGGAGTTAATAACTAAAATGAAGCACCCAGGGTGTTCTGAGATCACACAGAATGAAAAGAAGTAAGTGATGGGCAGAGACACGGTATAAAAGGATAAGGCAAGAACTAGATTGTGGAGGCTGGCAGGTTAATCAGTTTGGATCCTAGGATAGTGTAGACTGAGGAACCATTAGGAATTAGTAAAGATGGTGACACTTCTAGGGAAAAAAGCAAAGGCAAGAGGGATTGTGTGTGGAGAGACTAGAGGTGGAAAAGAAAACTGCAAAACTGATCTCAAACTAGGATTTTTAATATACTGTACCTCCACAGTGAAATGGGTTTCCTTGTTAAGGCTAGACCAATTAGAAAAAATCAGGATGACTAACTCTGGGTTGGCCAGGGGAAAACACCAGAGACAGGAAATAAAAATGTATCTGAGGCCTGACACTGTGTTTTCACGCGTCCTGTTGCCCAACATCTGCAATCAGGCATTTAGGAAGGGCAATAACGTGGTGTCCCTGCCAACTGGGGACACCAACTATTTGTTCACATTTATCTCAAAGCAGAACCTCATGAGGGATAGATTAAGAAGGAAGATTCCTGTTGGTGGCAGCTTTTACCTCTGACCCAAACTTGTTTACTTCATTCAGTAAATCAAAGACATTTCTGAGAAGATATTCTGGTCACCAGCTCTTGTTATCTGACCAGCTCACCCCCACTCCAAGCAGCCTTTCAAAGTATTTTTCCCAGCAGGGTATGTAACTTGCCTTGGAAATTTGTAATAAATTTAATTTTTACATCCTGTTAATTTCCCAATGATATCCCAGTGTCCCTTAGAGACAGGGACCCTAGGCATCATCTAGCTGCTCCGCCTTGCAACATGACTTTGCCAGTCTCATGCCACTACCACCTGGAGTTACTGGTGTCAAAACCATTAGACACGTCTTGCTGCCTATTTACCTGCATGATAGAAAACAAACAGTGCATTTCAGAGCGCAAGATCTTTTCTCATGAAGACCCCCATTAAAAGCTGTTACATAGAAATGAGTAGAAATGGTAGGTTTAGGGCATAAAGAACAGCAGAAATGGAGGTCAGCATGCAGAAGATGTATATCCAAAATGTTCCTGAGCCTCGGTCATCTGGGTGTGAAAAGTCAAATGAGGTCTGGGACCTCTTTGTGCTGCTATGTCCTAAGAAAATACTTAGATTTTTTTTTCCTCAGAAACACGCTACTTTCTAACTCACTTAGGAAATAAAACTTTGGACATCTCATTCCTGCCATCTTATTAACTTGTTTTGCATGTAAACTTCTAATTGGTTTCTCTATACTCACTTTTAAAATGAACACATTCTTTTGCATTAACATTTTATATAAAATCATGGTCCAGACATGTACATGTACTGCTAAAATTAAATCATCAATAATCACTATCTAAAATGAATTACATTCCAAAAGCTCTGGCTAATGATTTATCTCTTCTTCATGGAACCGATCTCTATCAGATTGATTTATGTAGCAGCCAATCATGTTTCAGTAAACTGCAGCATGCACATGCATCTTTAAGTGATGATAAGCTGTGACTGTCCATTTGTTTGTACAACACTAGCAACAAAAAGAAAAAGAAAAAAGAAAGTACAACCTCTTTCAAAAGCTTCACATGATGACCAAATTCTCTAAGAAATAATAATGGTCAATTCTATATCAAATGTCAGAATAACTGATATAGTATCGAGCACATGCAAAAACACACAAAAATGAAGAACATTCAAATAGTGACATTTGATACAGAGAATTATTTGCCTTTGCATGTTTACATTATTTGCCTTGATAGCAAGGTACCTTTTTGCACATTTACATTATTTGCTTTGATAGTAGATGCTTTTGTTAGTTGTTGAAGTGATTGACAACCTCATGCTGTTCTATTTAATTGCCTTTTCTGCAATGCAAGGTTCTGTGTTTAGAAGACGCTGTTTCATAAATAAATCCAAAATGTGTGCATGTGTACGTGTGTGTACTATAGAGGTTTCATTTCTCAAGCCAGTTTTATAACTGTTCAGCTACAGCTGTCGTCATATTTATCTGTATTTACATTAGGGTTCATTCTCATCCTTCATGTTTTTTGCCTTTTCTATGTTTAAGGAGATTAATGGATCTCCTTGTGAGAATGAAAGCCTTTTTATACAGCTCATCATGTTTGACAGAAGAGTGGAGGTATTGGACATAGAAGGTTTTAGCAAAACATGTAAAACATTCAGACTTTCAAGGTCTAAACAATTATTCCCTACAAGACTAATGCTAAGATTTTTAAGGATTTTATATGCTGCCTGAATTACAGTCCAGCTTTCGCACTTGTTCTCTCAATTAATAAATTCCAAGTATCAGTCCTGTCCTGTTACCAAAGTATAACACAGAAACGTTACTGCTAAAGGGGCCATCACAGGAGGATTTCGAAAGGAATCCTCACCGAGAGTTCAGTCAGTGTTGTGATGGATAACAGGTGCAGCTCAATATTAAGATCTTTAGTGATTTTTAAAAAATTAAGTTCACATAAGTTGTTACTATTATGTCTTATACTTTTCTTCAGGATGTATTTAAAGGCAGTTATTACTCTGATTTTAAAAATTTGCTCACTCTTGGTTATTTGTAATAGATCTAGATGGTTCCTAACACATTCGGTAACAAATGCCGAAGGGACTCCACAGGTCAATACACATGGTATAAATACTGTGGTGACTATTCTCCCAACCCTGTTTTGTGAGCTTAAATCAAAGAGACAGTGTTTTAGAAGCAAGGAGATCAAGAAATGAATCTCAGACTAGTGTTTTCACCTGGTCTGAGAAATGAAAGTTGAATCAAGTGTGGTTGTGTCCACTGATAAATGAGGCAGAATGATGTAAAGAAAACAGTTAAATTTAAATCCCAGCACTACCATTTGTACTTATGTATGAATCTCTTAACCATTCTGATTTGTTTTGTCATCTATAAAATGGAAATACACAATATGTACTTTATAACAAGCATCCAACCATGGATGGCCTGGAAGGGAGCGAGTCACAATAGTAACATATAGCCTTCACTCCTCACTGTCTGAGTCTCCTTCTTATTGGCTAAACCCAACCTGAATCCAGAGGGCAGGGAACACACTGAAGTATTTCGTAAGTCAAGTCTCCGGGGCAGAGGCAGGGAGAAGAATAATGAAGAGTAGATTACGAGAGATAAATGAAAAATATATATATGAAAGAAAGGTAAGGGCCTAAAATAGACAATCCAGAGAAAACCATATTTTGATAGCATAGTCAAAGCAAGACTACAGGAGGCAAGATATAGATAGAGCTCTAAAGAATGAGAAGGAGTCAACCACACAGAGAGATAGGCAGAGTGAGTTCTAAGCAGAAATTGTAGTATTGGCAATGGCTCTAGGACAGGAAAGAGTTATTTGTGTTATGGGATTTGAAAGAAAACCCATGTGGCTTCACAAGTCAAGGTAAGAAATTTAGACTTAATTAATTGAGCAATGGGTTTTAAACAGGAAAATGGCATTTGGAAGAATCCTTCTGGATGCTGTATGAAGAATAAACTGAATGAGAAAAATGGCAAAAAAAAATGGTTTAAAAAGGAAAAGGAACATTTTTTTAAACCAAGCATACAATAGATGTGAAGCCACAAGGCAAAACCAAATGATTAACTACTAAATGAGTCATACAGACCACAAAGCTTCTAAGTGTTCAGAGAAAGGATAATGTCTTTCAACTTCAGTTAGTAATGAAGGTTTATGGAAGACAGGATTTAATCTGGACTTTAAAGGCTAAAATAGAATTAGAACAAGTGGAGATAAAAGGGGGGCCAATTCCAGGATACAAAGAAATGGAAGTCAGGTAGTATTTGGGAAAGAATCAAGGAGGCTTTTTTTTTTTTTAGAGAGCAGCAAAGGAAGACAGGATTGAATCCAGGAAAGCAGAGGATATACATGGTTCCTGGCATTAGTGAATTAATTTTCTACTCTTCCAAGTTAAGGTTCTAATTCTTAAATAGGTCTTTTAATAACTTTGGTGAGATTTTCAGGTACTTTGAACACTAAAGAGATACTTTTGGATTTGCTCTCTCAAATCATATCACATAACCAAACTATCAGCTACTGATCCAGTTTACGCAAAGCTGGTTCTGAGTAATGATTCCCCAAGGCTTGCCAAGCCAATGGCATAAACACGGATTACATTATCTGCTATTTTAGAGTATCCACATCATTGCTTCCTTGGTGCAGAAAACTGAGAAGGAACTATATAATTTTTGTCCTCACTATTTTTTTAAACTAGGAAATTTGATATAATTTAAGATGAAAAATGAGTGTCTTTTAATTGGCCTACAAAACACTGAAAAGTAGAGACAGCATTTATACAAATTTCTAAGAATATAATTTTAGTTTTAAAATAACACTATAGAAAGCTATTTTTGAGACATTAAAGCTTCAACCTCATTCTTGTACTGTGCATGTACATTTCATGTTGAATTGTTTGGTTATTTTTTTCTTAGAAAATAGAACATAATTTTCAATTTTGGGGGTTTTTAAATTTTAGAATGCATTTATTTCTTTTAATGCAAGGAATGTAATTGGCAATATGTTTAAGTCTATAAATAATTTTAATCTATTGTATTCACTATATATTCAAACAATCAATGATATAAATATTATATGTTGATATGGAGAGTCAGAGCATTTAAATATTTATTTTAATCCTCACCCAAGGATATATTCATTGATTTCATTGATTTTACAGAGAGAGGAAGAGGCAGAGAGAGAAAGAAACACAGATGTAAGGGAGAAACATCAGTAGTAGGAGAGATCCCCTACTGGGGATCGAACCCACTGCCCAGTCATGGGCTCCTCACTGGGGATCAAACCATCAACGTTTCTGGTTTATGAGACAACATTCCAGTCAGTTGAGACACTTGGCCATGGCAAAGAACCAGAGCATTTAAAACATTTGCTCAAGGTGACATAACAAGGACACAACTAAAATCTGAATTGAGAACTGAGTGAGGAAGATAACTTCCTTACATTGCTTATTTGCAATACTTTGAACCTCCCTCTGAGGGCATCAGAGTCATTTAGTAAAACTCACAGTAGTCTCAGTTTTCCTGTGAAGAAAGTGAAAAGTTATACATATGTTAGTATTTCACAATAACGCTAGTAATGACCAAGTGAAATTTGGGTAAAGATAAAGCAAAACAGGAAGCTCAACCAAGACTCGTGTTACAAAGTGGCTTCACTTATGAGAACCAAACACTCCTGTTTATAATGCTATTGTCTTTGTAATTGATTAATTCATGGCTAGCTCCCTCAATAGATTAAGAAAACAAACAATTGAATATTAGTAATTCAAACTGATTCATTCTTGAAATGCTTTTGGCTTCCTTTCTATGCCCAGCTGAAACTGACACTTTGTGAAAGCTAAGCTAAATTTCCACCTACTCCGAGTAGGCTTGCTGACTATAGAGACCATTCTCTCTCTTTGCTTACTACAAGCCATTACTTTGGGGCATTACTTTTCCTTAATGAGTGTGGTCTTAGGGGGATAAATTCAGGTTCCTTTCTTACCTCTAAGACTTAGAGGGAGTTTGGTTCCTTCTGCCAAACTTTCCTCTTACCACCACAACACAGCTTCATTAAGTTTGGCCAACTGATTCCTCTTTGCTGGGACTTTGACTCTTGAGCAGAGTCATACAAGAACAGAATTGAGAACTGAGAACTTTTCACAGAAGAAAAGACTAGATAGAGTTGTTTTGAAGGACCACCTCAGAAGCATACGTGAGAATTCAGTCAATATCCATTGACTTAATTTTCCATGAGAAGAGTGCGTAAGAAAATAATCATCAGGTAAGAAAACTACCCATTGATTACATTTGCCTAATAAGATCTAAAATACCAAAATGCAGACTATTCACTAATCGCATCTATAAAATGAAGCCTTATTCGTGTTGAAATTCTATCATTTTTTGCTTAACACTAGACTGAGGACTTTCATCTGCTTGTTAAAATCTATTAATAAGATTAACAGAAGAGAGAGGAATGGAATTAATAGTCAAAGGAAAGCGAAGTAATAAAATGGAGTTTGTCATGCCCCATGGCCTTTTCTGCAATATTTTAGTGCATTCCTTTGATAAGCAAATACCAAGATCACATTGCATTCATAACACACTAGGAACTTGCACAAATAGAGATTGATTCCATTTTTTATTATTCAAAAATTCTAAATGATTCTCTCAGAGTGCTTGTGAACAGCACTGTTTGTGGTATTTGGAAAGTTCATTGTGTTGTCAATGATTTTCACAAATAAAAGAATACATAAAAAAGCAGAAAGCAGTGTTCAGGGGAATAAATAAAACATAGAAGTAATAAAAATACTGCCTACTGGTACAGAACTTCACTGTTTAAAAGCAATTTAATGATTGTGGTTCAAATGATTTATATTATATGAAAGGAATTAGAATGACTATGGAGGAATTAAATAAATGGTCTTTAAATACCATTCATACATACATTTAGAGACACAATACTTTCAGAACAAAATTACTTTATTCACTACATATAGTATATTATATAATATATAATAGATCATATTTATTATATATAGAAAACTTTTATCAATAACTTTGATATAAGAATGTATTCATTTTACCCAGAGTAAGTTAGTGTTAGCTTTTTATACTTGTATACAAAAGATGATAGGAATAATGTTAAAATATCACTTTTCATAGTAATGCTTAAAGCATTTGGCTTTCCTAAATAATTCATGTAATTTTTCCTCTGTTGATACCCTTTTGTATAACTATGTACAACGCAAGTTAAGAAGTGCTCCATCAGGAGGGGATGAAAGCCTGGCAAAACTTGAAAAATTACAAACTAAACAGAAGTGATGGTTATAGTCCCTCTTTCGCATAAAAAATCATAAAGTATTTCCTGTTTTGTCCCATTTCTCAGTTGGAACATACTCTCATAGAGGAAACATGAATAGATTAAAATCTAACTTTTCTCCTCTTTAAGAAAACATAAGCAAAATCACTTTTGATTTCTTTTAAGTAGTTCAATAAACAACGAGTACTATGTTAAAACTAAAGGCATTCCTTGGGAATCTCTCTGGAAAGAACTAACTTATATTGAATGTCATTTTATGAATTAAGTTTATGAACAACTATAATATTTTTGCAATATAAAGTACAGTAAAAACTAATTCTTACATGTCCTTTATCATCCAGGGTACACAGGAGACTCAAATTATATCTGTCAAAATGACCTAAGGTGATTCTTTTTTCTGCATGAAACAAAGGGATATTAAAATTGCAGGTACTTGTCAGGAGCTTCCTGAATTTACAAATGATCTGCTTGAGGCTGCGTGTACTGGGATGCCTTAATTTTATCCTTAATAGGCTTTCAGATCATCTTCCATACAAAGAAGATTTCTATGCCATTAACAAAAGCTATGTGGGGGCAAGGAGAGGACAACAAGCATGAGGTTACTCCAACCAAGCTCTTCTCTTGAAGAAGTGGAGAACTTTTGCTGAGATCTTAGGAGGTCCTACTCAGAGACAAAGGAATAAAATACAAAAGTTGTAAAAATGTGCCCTAGGCATTACAAAGTTGGGAAGAAGATAATGGGAAATTATGAAGGGCTAGCCACACATACACTACCATATAGTCCAGAGCCAAATGTGCTGAAAATATATTGCTGTATATTGAGGATTGGTGACTTCATTCTGAAAACAAATGGGGCCTGCATATTAGTTTCAGGGCCATGTAGGGAGAGAACCCAGGGAGTGGGTGCCATATTTTGGAGATATGTGGGGAGGAACTCCAGAAGATCTGAATGTGTTGGGGAAGTGGAAGAAAAAAATGAGAGATTTTTGTGATCTTCCAAAAAAATAATAAAGGAGAGGAGACTAAAAGATCCCAAATAAAATAATATTCTATTATCAGTAATATTAATTAACATTTATTTTATTCTGTATCTACCTTTCTAGGAGTCTAGGTAGCATATGAACATAAGTCTTTAATAATTTCATGCTAGAATAATATTTTGCTTTTGTCTTGCACACATTTATATGTAAGCTTATTTGATATTCATATCTATCAACCACATTTTATGTGTCACAAAAAGGAGGCTTAGAAATATTAGCTTATAGACCTATTAGTTGGAGAAATAAACTGGAACCTGAGTGTCTAATTCTCTATTTTGCCTTAAATGAAATAAATGTGTTTGCATATAATTTTTTCCTTTGAGTAAAGAAGAATGATTTCCAAAAGCAATGCTAAATCTAAAATATTGTAGTCAATGTGTATTATATTATGGATATTTCAGCACAAATAATTACTGCCTGCCTTGCTATGACTGGCTTTTGCTCATCTAATCCAACAACTAAATCCTTAAAAAATAATATCGATTTCATTTTGGTTTTCTTGAAGTAGAGGGTGCAGGTATTTATGCAGTGCTCCCTCCTACAAATATTTCAAAATCTCCTTTAGATTTTCTCTCTCCCCAATGTCCCAAACACAAGGCAGAAGTTGACTAGTATGTGTGTATGTCTCTCTATGCCCACCTCTCTCCTTCATTCCTGGCCGCTCAGTATCATATTACTCTCCCCTTGGTTTCCTACTTCTAGACCCTGGCTCCTGATACCCTGCTCCCCCTAAAGCCCCACTTTTCAGATATGTGACCTTCTCTCTCACATCTTCAGAAATTAAACCCTGAGCCTCCACTCTAATCTCTCTTAGCTCTGGAAGCAGCTCCCCAGAACGCCAGAGGATAAAATTCCCCATACTTTATACATATATATATATATATATGTGTATATATATATATATGTGTATATATATATGTATATATATATATGTGTATATATATATATGTATATATATATATATACACACACACATATATATATATATATTTATCACTGAACTTTATATCATTTTTTCTAATTCTAAAATATCCCTTCTCGGGAGCAGGGGCATAATTCACAATGGTCCTTCTTTTCCAAAAATGCTTTCTTGATTCATGACAGTAAAACGAGACTCTTCCTCTAAAATACAGATTATTGATTCAAGATAGGTAATTGATTTAAGGGTAGTTGATCCACGCTGGTACAATCAGCTTCTCTTTCCCAGAAACTGAAAACTTAAAACCTAGAGACACAGACAGAGATTCCAGGGCTCACACGAGCAGAGATGAAGTGAGAAGGGTCACAAACTGAACTCCTGCTGCTGAGCTCTCCAGAGCTTCCCTGCTTCCTTTCCTTCTTTGGTCTTGGTTCACTTCAATTTAGGATTCCATGAGATACCCAATATTATTTGAGTGAAACCCCTAACAAGAACTAGTTTTTGTTACTGATTAAAGCTATTTTCACAAAGGATCTAGCCTAGGAAATAGATGGTTAATTGAAAAGCCTCTACAAGAGGGAAATCATAAAGGTAATGAACACTTCAAAACCTTTATTTTAACTCAAAATATAAAAATGTATACATAGTTTTCTATTATTTTTATATATGCTCATTGAAGTTTCCACTGTTATTCTTGTACAAACCACAGCCAAAATACAATAACCCTGACTTCCAGTTTAACCTTCTTCAAAGTGTAATGGGAGCTTTAAACCTAATTGTAAAGTAATCTGGGTACAAAATCCTTCCAAATTTTAAAAATATTTTTCTTACTTATAGTTGTTTTATCCATACATGATTCCTGACCAATATTGTTTTAATCATCTGCCCTTATTGCATTTCTCAGGTATTTCATTTAGTTGTTTATTTTTAGTTTGAAAGCACATCCTTTTTAAAATTTTTATTAAATTTATTGGGGTGGCATTGGTTAATAAGTTTATAGAGGTTTCAAGTGTACATTTCTCTGATACATGATCTGTATATTGCTTTGTGTGCCCACTACCCACAGTCAGATCGTCTTTAGTCACCATGTATTTTACCCCTTTACCCTTTATTCTTCCACACCCTCACCCTCTGGTAACCACCGTACCGCTATCCATGTCTATGATTTTGTTTTATATTCTACATGTGAGTAAAATCATTGGTCCTTAGCTTTTTCTGACCGACCTATTTTGCTTAGGATAATATTTTCAGTGTCCATCCATGTTGTCATTAATGGCAGTATTACATCTTTTTTTTTTATGGCTGAGTAGCACTCCATAGTATATATGTACCACATCTTTTTTATCTAGTCCTCTATTGATGGATTCTTTGCTTATCTCCATGTCTTGATGACCATAAATAGTGCTGCAATGAACACAGGGGTGCATATATCTTTGCAATAGATGTTTTTGAGTTTTTCAGGTAGTTGCCCAGAAGAGGGATTTCTGGGTCATATGGTATTTCTATTCTTAATTTTTTTGAGAAACTGTCATACTGTTTTCCATAGTGGCTGCATCAGTTTACATTCCCACCAGCAGTGAATGCAGGTTTCTTTTCTCCACATCCTCTCCAACACTTGTTATTAGCTGTCTTCTTGGTAACAGCCATTCTAACAAGTGTGAGATGGTATCTCATTGTATTGATTTGCATTTCCCTAGTAGTGAAGTTGAACATCTTTTTATATATCTGTTGGCCATTTGTATGTCTTCTTGGGAGAGGTGTCTGTTCAGGTCATTTGCTCATTTGATAATTGGATTGTTTGTTTGGTGTTAAGTTGTATGAGTTATTTACATATTTTGGATATTAATCACTTGTCAGAGCTATTATCATCTCCCATTCGTTTGGTCACCTTTATGTTTTGTTGGCAGTTTCTTTTGTTGTGCAGAATCTTTCATTTAGTTTTGATACCCACAATTCTCTCTTTCTTTCATTAATTTATCAGGAAACAGATATTAACTTAAATTACATAATTATAATACTATAACGAGCATAAACAGGTTTGGAAAGAAACATAGCTTATACTTATTAAGCATTCAGGTCACTAATAGGAATAAATGTGCATAAATGTGATAAAGAATAACCATCCAACACTTGCATTTAGCATTCAGTGGGTATTAAGCATTTCATAGGGGAAACAGAAGGCATCTCTCACTCTAGAAAACTGGTTAAGTGGAGGTAAATTGAGTATCCATTGGACTTAAAACCCAAAAAGGGAAGATGGCAGTAGAATAGGTAGAAGATACACTCACCTTCTCCCAGGACCAAACTGGAATTCAAGTAATTTGTGGAGCAATCATCCTGAATAACCAATTAAGACTAGCTGAAGAGAAGTCTTATAACCAAGGATTTATAGACGAAGCCACATCAAGACTTTTAGGAAGGAGAGAGATGTGAAAAGGGCTGGCCCTGCTCCTACAGGCAGTGGCTAAGTCTGGACAGATATCTTAGCTGCAGGTGGCTCCCCTGAGAAAGATGGGGTCCAAACCCCAAGCTTGGCTCGCTAGCCCAGAGCACAGAACCAGAAAAAGGCACCCATATAACATCTGACTATGAAAAGCAGTGGAGTTTCTCTCAGCCAAGGAGAAGTGGGAGTCTGCTAGAGAGAGAGGCACTCTCTTAAAGGGCCAATGCACAAAATACTGTTCCAGCCACTTACCCTAGGGAGGGTGCAGCAGATTAAAGTCACATAAGGAGACTCTAGGTTTTATGGCTCTTGGGACGAACTGAAGGAACAGTCACCAGGATCCCTGTGCTGAGTTATTCTACCATACCACAGACACCATCTTTCTTAGGTGGAGCACTACCGTCTGTGTGGCATCAGTCTGGGGGAAGCAGCAGCCCCACCTTCTGGACTCCCTCTTGCACCACACAGTGGTGCTTAGGCCCTGCTGAGGAGTACAGCCAGAGGCTCACTGAGTGACGGAACCTAACAGGGAGCCAGCAGGAGGAGGCAAGTGAGGGCCAATCTCAGGACGCCTTTGGAATTTTGCTAACCTTCCCCCAGACCCCCTGCAGTTAAAAGCTAGCCTTGGTACACAGCTTGGTCCTTCCCCCATGCACCCAGGCCCAGCAGAGACAGCCACATCAGAGTAGGATCCAATAAGATATACAAGCAGCATATCCAAAGGCAGATCTCTGCAGGTACCAAACTGTGTTGAGGCAAATTTTATTTCATGTTATTGGCACCTGCATAGCTGATTGCATGCCACGGTCAGGGTGGAGCCTCACAGTCAACCAGCCTGAGGGTCAATCCCATCCATGAATGGGCCAATAGCAATCAAGACTCAGTTATAACAGGAAGTCCACATAACACACACAAGGGAAATTTCTGCAGCACCCAGCTCAGGCAATCAAGGAGACTGCAGCACTGCATCCCACTGGACACCTAGTACTTAAGGCCACCCCATGAAAACCAGGAGTCATAGCAGATGACACACACACAGAAGCAGCCAAAATGGGGAGACAAGGAAACAGGCCCCAAAGAAAGAACAGGAGAAATCTCCAGAGAAAGAGCTAACTGAAATGGAAGCAAGCAATGTAACAGATATAGAATTCGAAGTAATGGGTATAAGGAAACTCAACAGCATGAAAAATAACAAAGAAATCATAAAAAAGGACCAATCAGAAATGAAGAATATAGTATCTGAAATGAAGAATACACTGGAAAAAATAAACAGTGGGTTGAATGAAGCAGAAGATCAAATCAGCAATTTGGTAGACAAAGTAGAAAAAAACACCCAATTAGAACAGAAAAAGGAAAAACATATTTTAATAATTGTGGATAATTTAAGGAAACTTTGGGGAATATAAAGCATAACAACATTCATAAAACAGGAGGTCCCCAAAAAGATAGACCCAAAAGACCCACACCAAGACACATCATAATTAAAATGGCAAAGGTCAAAGACAAAGAAAGAAGCTTGAAAAACACAAGAGAAAGAAAATTAACTACAAGGAAGTTCTGTTAAGACTGTCAGCAAGGATTTATTCTGAGGATGAAAGATTGGTACAATATCCTCAAATCAATAAATGTGATACATCACATAAACAATATGCAGGATAAAAACCACATCATGATATCAGTGATGCAGAAAAAGCACTTGATGAAATCTATCAACATTTATGATAAAAATTCTCAGCAAAGTGCGAATAGAAGAAACATACCTCAACATAATAAAGGCCATGTATGATAAACCCAAAACAAGTATCATACTAAATGGGCAAAAACTAAGATCAGGAACAAGACAAGGGTGTCCACTTTCACCACTCTTGCTCAACATAGTACTTGAAATCTAGCCACAGCAATCAGACAAGAAGAGGAAACAAAAGGCATCCAACTTGGGAAGGAAGAAGTAGAACTGCCATAACCTGCAGATGATATGATACTGTATAGCAGGGGTGTCCAACCTGCGGCCTGCAGGCCACATGCCACCCAGGATGGTCATGAATGCAGCCCAACACAAAATCGTAATTTTACTTAAAACTTGTGATTATGTGTCACAATTTATTTAACGTATGTCCCAAAACAACTCTTCTTCTAGTGTGACCCAAAAATGCCATATGCTTTCACTCATATGTGCAATCTAATGAACAAAATGAACTAGAAAACAAAATAATGACAGACTCATAGATAGACAGCAGGCTGACAGCTGTGAGGAGAATGGGGGATTCAGGACTAGGTGGAGGGGTAAAGGGATTGAACAAAAAAGAATAAAGAGGGAAAAATCATGGGCAAGATGGACATGGACAACAGTGTGAGGATTCTCAAGGTGAGGGGATTGAGGGAGGTGGAGGACAGTATCGGAGGGATAAATGATGATGGACAGAGACCTGACTTGGAGTGGTAAACACACAACACAGTGCACAGATGTTGTGTTGTGGAACTGTGCACCTGAAACCTATATAATTCTGTTAACCAGTATCACTCCAATAAATTCAATATAAAGAATAAAAACTGCACAGAAAGACCTCTAAGCTTAGAAAACTTTACGAGTAAATTCTTTAAAACATGAATGAATGAATGTATGAAAATAAAAGTAAAAAACAAACAGAATAAACACTAATGAGGCCTGCCTAACAAAAGTAGGACATTTAAAGAGGTCAAAGGAAAATCTTAAAGTGTATGAAAATTCTGCAAGGTTAGCCTTTCTCATAATTTTACATATGTTAATAGTTTGATACTAAAGATAGCATGACTCACTGAAATAAATCATAATCTGGCATTTGGGCTTAAACCTTACATTTACACAAGCTGAATATATCTTAGCAGAAAAACAACTACATTTGTCAGCTCCCAAACCACTGCATATTCCAGCTACTTCATTAATTTCAGATAGACAAAGTCGTGTTAAGAATTCTTTTAGATTCTCTGAAAAAATGTGTAGTGATGATCTTTATAATGAATGGCTACACTTTCCAACAATAATTATTATCTGTTTCTTCTTATGGCTGAAAATAGCTTTAATCGGTATGTGGTTGTTAAGAATTACTAAATGAGATTTTTAATTAAAAATATATGTATATATCATTTCAGCCAATACTACTGAACACTTGGCTATTAGTTTTGTCTTTCTGACTTAGTTTTAGTGTGGCCCGTAACTGTGATATCAAAACAACACTAACAAATGAAGTGCACTTTCAGTTAACTGTGCTAGGGGATACGAGAGAGAACATGGAAGCGCTATGTGAAAATTCATCAGATGACCTTTCATATTATTAGGCTGTAAAGCTCTAAAAATCTATGGTCATCGATATGAACTGATTAGTCTCCATAAAAAGAAGAATCAATTAGTAAGTATGGATTATTTGTGAAGTCTATACAATGTTGTTCACTATAAAGCCAAAGGAGTTATATGAAGTCTGTCCAGAAAATATCCAGCTATGTAATATAAAAAATGGAGACATTTATTGAAGAAGATACAAGAAACAAGAAACACTGTACATAGGACAATGATGCCTCAGTTCCCTTCAAAGTAGGCACCTTGGGACCTCACATAGTTCTCCCAATTGCTATCAGCTGCCCTGTCATATTTCCCTGAATCTCATTAATGGTCTGAAATCTCTTCCCTTTCAAAGTTAATTTTAGCTTTGGGAAAAACAAGAAGTCACAGGGCACCCAATATGGGCTGTAGGGAGGGCTGAGTCACCTGCATAATTTGACATTTCATAAAAAAATTCTATGCAAGACATGATGCATGAGCGGGTATGTTGTCATGATGAAGCTGCCAATCACCAGTTGCCCATAGCTGTGGCCTCCTGAATCATCTGAATAGTTTCTGCAGAAGAATGATCAAGTTTAACACATAACTTGATGCAGATTAATTGCTCTATTCACTCAGTCATTTTGAATGCAATGGCCACACAGTACACATGCTCACTCAGTGGTATCTATCACCCCCCACTGACTAGTAAAGCCATCATTGTTCATGCATGTATATTCCAGTCCACACTCCTTGGTGGCCAGGTTACATTGATGTTGCACAAACCGTTCTTGTTATATTAACAATGGTCAGACTTTTTCCAGACTGACCTTGTATATGGCCTGTCTGCATAAGAGGAGTAGCATATATTCAGAATACCTATAGGCAATTCAGAGCTAATGAGATCCTTTTAAAAGATGAATCAATACACAGGATACCAAACTCCTAGCTCAGCAAAAGGAATCACCTCAAATTTTTTGATTGAACCTACCCTGCAGAGAATGGCACTTTCAAGTTATACCCCAATTTAGGATGTCAGGAACAACTGTGTGTAACTTCAAATGAAAGAGTTATCAGTACTGAGTTCCTACTCTACAAGTCAACTGTCATCAAAGCCAAGTCCAGTGCCACTGAGGACTGTTGAGCTAAGAGTGTGAGGAAGACCAACAGAGACAGATACTAAAGAAACAGTGGAAAGGGGAGATAAAACTATTGATCTAAGTGATATGGATGCTGTGAGGCACCACCAGAGGCAATGTGGAAAGTTGTCATTTTCTGGGTAGCAATAAGAGTACATGCTGGCATGTAGCAATCAAAATGGGGTGGCTCACACTAGAGAAATAATGTCACACTGTTCAAGAGTGAACACACAGTGGGACTGCTAACAGCAAAAGGATTTGCCACCAGCAGCTCCTCAGCTAGGAAACAACTAAGTCATTCATACCATGTCTGTGGAACACTCTGCAGGGCTCCATTGATCATGTGATCTATACTCATGCATGTGGCTTGAAATACCTTCAGCTCTGACATCTGTAAATACAAGCAATGATTGCTCATTCTCCCTGTAATTAGGATGGCAACAATGACTGCACAGCCTCTGCAGGTAGATAGCATTGGGTAATAATTTAGCATTAGGGTAATAATTTAGCATTGTCTTTTACATATCCCTCCTTTAACCTATGAGACACATTTTTGGAAGTGGGATGTGAAACCTTCATTTTAGAATTTATTGGGATGAAAGTGGGGGATGGTATTTTAATCTGATCAAGTCTTTATACATGCAACCAATATTTAGTGGATATCTCAAATGATACATTCACTAGTTCCCACCCTATTATATAAGATGCCTATCTCTGAATCCCAATGTTTTGTTGGTACTTCTCTCATAATGCTTATATTACTCTAAAATAAAAATAGTTTGATAATTTAATTAATTCATCCATTCAGCAAATATTTTGAATACCTATCCTGTGCTGGCTATTCACTGTGCTAGCTGTTGTCTTGTTGATGAAAAAGACAGAAAAGTTCTCTGACTTCATGGAATCACAGCTCAGGATGATAGACATTTAAAAAATTAAACAAATTATTGTAAAAATTACAATTTAGATAAGTCATAGGTATGAAGAAAGGCCAGTTGCTTAGGCTGTAGTCCCCTTGTCTAGATTGACTTAATGAATCTACGTACAATAGAAAAAAAGTGGATGCTTAATAAATCGTTTATTAAATTGAGCTGACTGTAAGAAAAATTTCTTATAAGACTGTAAGAACAATTTGAATTGTAAAATTGTAGAAGTAATATCTTTTCCCTACCATCGTTACATTTGCTTTTCATTCCTTAAATAGTATTGGATGTTTTCCAAAATATATATTTCTAAGAGACAGACTATTTTTAATGTGCTCAATTATTAGATGTGAGCTAAGATTTTCAGAAATCTAGGGCAAACATTTGCTGTAGTTTACTGTAACATTTGAACCCAACTCAGAGGTTCCCCTATTTTTGATACATACGCTAAAGTCCTAATGTGCTTCTCTTATTTTAGGCGAAGTGTTTATCAAACCTGCCTCAGTTATTTAAAACTGTCAAGTGTACTTTGAACAGAGCAGAAGAGGACTAAGAGAAAAATGAAGCCTGCTGTAAAGCCCTGGCATCCACAGATTCAACTGCCTTCAAAGAGTGAATGATACATACACAGCTCAGTTACTTTTAGGAAATAGTCGGACTACCAAATGCAAGCTGAGTTGTATCTCTGTGCCTTCTTAAGGTTTTTCTCTGCTTCTTGGAACTTCTACAGCTGATAATGAGTTCCTACAGCCAAAGAGTTAATTCCTAGCATAGCAGGTGACCCCAAGCCCTGCCCCAGCCCTAAAGATAGTATGGATCAGTCCCCATGCAATAGATTGCAAAATATTGGGAATATCACCCATGGACAAATCTAAAACTATTCATATCTATAAACCCAATCCTAGAACTTTGAGGAATACTACATGTCTTTATTATGGTTTCCCTTAATAAGTGACACAGGTTTACACATGTGTCATTATCTAAAAATTCTCTTCCAATCCTGAGCTTTGTATTTTCTTGTTGCTTAGACCATCAGATAGCTGATCTCCAGCAGAACTGAGGGCCAGAAAAAGGCTTGCTAGTAAACATTTAAATCTTTAATTGCCACCATTTACTCTTCATAAAGGTGTATGATTCAATCCACCAAGGTTCACTCTCTTCTAGGATATCAGAAAACAATACATTGCTCTTAAACATTCAAGGAGTTTACATTTCAGTGAGAAGAAACAACTATTACCCAAGTAATGCAGAAGCTATGTACAAAAGTGAAAGTATAAATGCATGGTCATGAGGACACAGAGGATAAAAGGGGAAGGGTGGCAATTTGGAGGCTCAGAGACAAGTCCGGCATCAAGGAAGAGTGGTGCCCAGTGTGTACACTCTGCAGGCCATGATAACGCAATGAAGCGACGAGGGCTAAAAGCATGGAGAAGGCATAACCAAGAAGATGAAGCGCTCCATTGAATACAGGCGAGGGCAGTGATGAGGTGGAGCCAACGATGGCATGGACTTCAGCAGAGGCAAAGTTGACCCACTAGATGTATCTGACCTTTGTAAAACAGTATCTGCAGGAATTATTTATTTCACTTAGGTATGGGACATTATCCTTATGAGAATCCGGATGCTTTGGTACATTTTATCTTCAGAAGTTAACAGAAAAGTCTATCCTTGCCTAGGGTGGCATTTGTTGCTATAAATCATGACATGCTGAGTTTAGTTGCAGCTGTAAGCTGAAATATGCCTCCTTTTAACTTCTACTCAGTGGTCCCTGTTCTGCCCTCGGGAACTAACACAGATTAAGTCAAATCCCTCTTCAGTGCAGCAGCCATTGAACTGTCATTGAGGCCCCTTTCCCTCCAGTTCCTCAGGTCCTCAGCCCCTTGAGCTATCCATGTGGACATGGACTCTGCTCCTTAAGCCATTCTGGTCATCTTCCTTTGGGCACACTCTAATTTGTCACATCTCTCCTAAGAAAGAAACCTGCCCAGGACACAAATTTCTGGAATACTATAACTGGTAAGAGTGGCCAGGAACCGCTGCTTCCTTATCCTGTGCACTTTGTTTATGAAGACACTCTTAAATTGCTAGCAGTCTTTTGAAGCAGCCTCTCATCCTATTGGTGCCTCCTGAGTCTACAGTGTACCCACACTTGGAGACAGTTATCACATAGAATTTGTAAAGCCATCTGTTCCTGTGTAACTCCTTCTCATTTAACTTCAGAGTCAAACTACCAGTATATTACTGATTAGAACAGCAGCAAAGATGTCTATCACATTTCATGGGGAAAAGGAGCATTTACTATGGCATTATAAAAATTGCCAGCAACTACTGAGCTCTCGTATATGCCAGATAATGTTCATCTTTTACATGAATTACATCTTTTTAAAAATTGAACTATGAATTTTACCATAAAAATAATATGAATGAATAATAAGACATCAAATAGTATAAAAGGACATAATGTGAAAAGTAAATCTTACCTTTATCTTAACATCCCAGATTTCCATGTTTTGTATATCCCACTAAATTTTTTTTGTGCATATATATTAAATATTATGTTTTTATATAATATGTATAATACTCTGATCTTAGATATTTTTAATCTAGTTCTTGGAAATCATTTTGTAACATCACATACAGAGTCATCTGGATCTTTCTAACAGCTACATGTATTTTACTGTGAGAATGCACCGCATTTTGCATCTCCTTTAATTCTAATGACAATCATATGTATTGGGTTTTATTATTTTTATTAAACATACAGAAGAGCAAGCTTTAAAGAAATCATTACCACACTGGCCAGTGTGGCTCAGATGGTTGGATCATCATCCCATAACCGAAGGGTTGCAGGTTCAATTCCCAGTCAGGAGACATACCTCTGTTGTGAGTTCAATCCCCAGTCCAGGTATGTATGGGAGGCAACAAATCAACACTTCTCTCACATTGATGTTTCTCTCTCTCCTCCACTCTTTAAAAGCAATGAAAAACAAATGCTTCAGGTGAGGATAAAAAATAAATCATTACCTTGCTCAGTGCCCTACATTTGAAATGTAACTCAGGAAGTGCTCAAGTGCCTATCTTCCTAACTCTGGATTTTATCCATGTATGCTATTACTAAGCCCTCTAGAAAAATAATTTTCAGGGGTAGATTTCATAATACTTCACAAACAAATTTTTAAAGTGCATAATAGAGTTCCTTTATATTTTACGGTTGGTACAATAAGATTTTTTAAGTGGTTCTAGCTTTTTATTATTACCAGAAATGTTAAAATAGCTCAGATTGCCATGACCTAGTTCACAATCAGGAGTCTATGGACATCAACAATAATTTCCAAGACTCTAATCACAGGATGAATAATATAATCCATATTTATAAGCACTGTTAATTTCTATACACCTTTAAAATTTTGTTCTACAGGTATCTTTTGTTTTTGTTTATTTTTAATACATTTTATTGATTATGCTATTATAGCTGTGCTCATATTTCCCTATTTGCTCTCCTCCACCCAGTACTCCCATTTTCTCTTGCAGTCTTCCCTTTAGTTCATGTCCATGGGCCATGCATATAAGTTCTTTGGCTTTTCCATTTCCTATAATGTTCTTAACACCCCCCTGTCTATTCTGTACCTACCAATGTCTAATTCTTAATCCCTGCACCTTTCCCCCCATTCTCCTTTTTCCTTCTCCCAACTGATAACCCTCCAAATGATCTCCATATCTATGATTCTACTTCTGTTCTGCTTGTTTGCTTAGTTTATTTTTTTGATTCCATTGTTGATAGTTGTAAATGTATTGCCACTTTAATTGTTTATAGTCTTGATCTTCTTTTTCTTAAATAAGTGCCTTTAACATTCCATGTAATAATGGCTTGGTGATGATGAACCCATTTAGCTTTATCTTGTCTGGGAAGCACTTTATCTGCCTTCCATTCTAAATGATAGCTTTGCCGGATAGAATAATCTTGAATGTAGGTCCCTGCTTTTCATCACTTTGAATACTTCTTGCCAGATCCTTCTTGCCTGCAAAGTTTCTTTTGAGAAATCAGCTGACAGTCTTATGAGAACTACTTCGTGTGTAACTATCTGCTTTTTTTCCTTATTGCTTTTAAGATTCTCTCTTTAACCTTTAGCATTTTAATTATGATATTTCTTGTTCTGGTCCTCTTTTTGTCCATCTTGTTTGGGACTCTCTGTGCTTCCTGGACTTGTATGTCTATTTTCTTCACCAATATAGGGAAGTTTTCTTTCATTATTTTTTCAAATAAGTTTTCAATTTCTTCCTTTTTCTCTTCTCCTTCCAGTACTACTGTGATCTGAAAGTTGTCCCAGAGGCTCCTTAGACTATCCTTGTTTTTTTAAATATTTTTTTCTTCCTTCTGTTCCAAATCATTGATTTGATTCTTGGCTTCATTCACTCCCTGTTGGTTCCCTGTACATTTTTATTTCACCTGGTGTAATGTTCATTTCTTCCTGGGCTTTTTTGTGTTGCTTAAGTACCCAATGAGTTCCTTGAGCATCCTAATAACCAGGTGACATATTTGATTAGACATCTACATCTAATTGATTGGTTATCTCCATTTTGTTTAGTTCTTTTTCTAGAGTTTTGTTCTGTTCTTTCATTTGGGCCATATTTCCTTGTCTCCTCATTTTGGCAGCTCCCTGTGTTGTTCCTATGTATTAAATAGAGCTGCTTTGACTCCCTAACTTAGTAGCATGACCTATTGTAGAAAAGCGCATCCATAACTTTGATGTGGCAGGGGCTTAGGTAATCTCCAAGGAAGGGCAACCCATGTGAACCAGGTTGATGGGATCTCAGATATGGAATACCGTTCTGTGGCTCCATAGAGGAGAGTGCTTAGAAAAGGGAGAGTGGCCGCTGCCTGTCCTCGGGAGTTTTGTGCAGGAGGAAGCTGTCCCCTGGCATTCTCCTTGTTGCCAGACATTTCCGTTTCTCCCTGTGTGCCACTGGTGCCTTTCTAGCTGCTGCTCTGGTGCTGGAACCCAGAGGGAGTAAGTCTATGTAATTCCTAAATTTATTGCTGGCCCTTTAAGAGGAGATGCCTTGAGAATACTGCAGTTTCTTCTGCCACCCCATCTCACCCTGGCTTTTACAGCAAGAATTTATGGGGACTCATTATTCTGACACTGGAACCCTGAGCTGGGTGATCTGGTGTGGTGCTGGAATCCCCTCACTCCTGAGGTATCCCTCCCGATTTTTATCTACCACACATGAGTATGGGACCACTCATTCCATCTCTTTGTGTCTCTGCATCTCCGCCCCTCCTACCCATCTGGATGAACAGGACTTCTTTAGTTCCCTTGTTGTAGGACTTCCATATAGATCAATTTTCTGATGATTCTGGGTGATTGTTGTTCTGTAGTTTAGCTGTAATATTTTCTGTGGTTGTACAACGACACAAGCCCTGTTTACCTATGCCTCCATCTTGACCAGAAGTCCTCTTGTTTTTGTTTATTTTTAACAGAAATTGTAACAACAATCAGAAATATCTCAAATTATATATTAAAATCTGTGTTTTATTAATAAAGTTGAATATTTTTATGTACCTTCTTTCAGAAATCCATAGCTGGTTCTATCCCTTGATCTCAAATACCATCATTGCCTCTTGAGTAAAGCTGCTAATTGCATGTAGAAAATATTAAAACCCAATTATGATGCTGCTAAAAGAATAAACATGTCAAGTGTCAATGAAATATTGTATGTCTTAAATTAAGTCAAAATAGATTGCTTAAATTTGTTCTTTTCAGTGCCTGTTTGAGAAAGTAAAAAAAGAAACACCTGTTTTATTAATACATTCACTATGCATCAGGGCTGTTCATCTTTACAACAAATAAATTAAGATTTTGGGTCCTCTTGCAATTCTCAGTTCAGTCTGACTGACTCTGACACCTCTCTAATCAAATATATCCACATGATATTGTAAGCCCCATTATAGTACATTAATAGCTTGTAAAGTGAAATTGATGCAGCATGATGGACTGTATTCCTGAAGCAGTGACAAACATCAATGATAGATGCACTAATGGATATGTTGAATTGCAATAAATATAAATGCAGAATAGCAATTGCAGAGCATTAAAAATGTCATCTTGTGAGTTTAGGTATTTATGAGGCTGAGCCAGCTGGAAACAAGAGTGGTAAGTTCCTATGAACCACTGCAACTCTGAGGTTCCAAAGAAAGCAGAGGCTTTTTCATCAAATAGGTCAGACCGCCGGCAAATTGTTGTCACAGCTGCACCATTGTCAATTAGGCCTCCAATGACTCGGTCCTTTGTTTTTTCCTGCTTGCACATCTCACCCCACCTTTTCCCTGGGCTTGGGTGCTTCACTCTTGCAAACTTTCCAACACATTTTCCCTTGGTGACTCTTCTCACATGTTTTGATTCATCTCCCAGGCATTGATCTAAAACTCAGAGAAGTAACATTAGGGAAGCATCTCAGCTACTTCAAAAGACATTGCTATTCCTTCTGGGCTATTTTGGCATGTCAAACCAACAGACCAAGCAGAAATGCTCCATACTATTGCCCATTTGTCTCTGTTGTGTTCAGTGCACCTGCCTGGGCTTCCTAAACCCTAAAGACTTAGTTTAATATCAGCAAAATCCAGTAGAACAGCAGGGTCCAGGATATTGGAGGACAGAGAGAACTCACGTGGATTCTTGTCATGCTCAAGCAAAAGCCATAGCATCAGGGCCAAGGCACAGATCGGCTCTAGCAGAAAAGGAGTGGACCTAGAACTATATCAGCAACATTTTTTAGTATGTGCCAACCTCTAGCTCAGGTTTGATAATGAGGGTGTTATAGTTACCCAAACGTGCTCCTTGTATTTCTTGGACTTTCATCTGCATCCAATGTTTTCATAAATTGGTACAGATTTGTTATCACATATTAAAGTAAATTACTCAATATTGTTTGGAATCGGATGTTAAAATGTGCTCTTGATGCTAATAGAAAGTGGTCACTAAAGTTATGGTAGAAGATTACAAGATTTGCCAAAATATAAATAAATAGTTGGTCATTATGATTCATTTTATAATTACAAATTCAGTTTATAATTCACTTTGTTGGAAAAATAAGTTAGTTTTTCATTCACTGTGCTAACCACAAACCATAACTAAACTCTGTACTAAATGTTAGTGGCATTCTTCTGTCATTGTTATTCAGTTACCAATACAGGTAAACAACAGAAATAACAAACTGAAGAAAAAAGCAAGGGCAATTTGCAATACAACAAAATTAAAATGACAACATGACATTTCACTCTAAACATGAAATCCCTCATCTAAAAGCCTAGACATATCACATCAAAAGTAGAGGAATCTTACAAACCTGACCCTCTAATATATATCTTGTTGGTAGCTGAATCAATTTTGAAATATGTAGAAACCATTCAGCCTTAAAATGAAATCTTAATATAATGCTAAAACTCACCAAAACTTGTATGAATCAGTTTGATTTTTTAATAGCTAAGATAAAGAACAATTAAGGCTATTTTACAGCAGATTAGTAAATAGAATAAAAATTTTTAAAAATTGAGTTAGAAAGGAAAAACTTTAAAGTAATTATTAATAGATACATATTTATTGTCATTTTATTTTTTTAACTATTTTCCTTCTTCTTTTTCTTTTTCTTCCTCTTCTTCTTAAATCAAGCCCTTTAGCATTTGTTGCAATACTGATTTGGTGTTAACAAACTCCTTTAGCTTTTCCTTATCTGAGAAAAAAGTACAATTAAAAAAAATGTAAAGCTCAAATAAATAAATGCCCTAAAAACAGGGGATAATTTTATTGGAATTCCTCTATTATCATTAGTCCTCAAATTTAAACAATGTTTTATTAAACATCAATTATAATCCAAGCAACTTTTTAAATTCTGGTGATTAAAAAGTTATTCACTGAGTAACTATTATTTGGTTATCTTCTGTTATCAATTAAGGGACATAAAGAGAACAAGCAAGATCCTGTATACACAAAATCTTATAGTATGCCAAGGTAAGGGGGAAGATAGAACATACATTTTTTTTAATTTTAAAGGTTTTAATTATTTGTCCTGGCTGGTGTGGCTCAGTGAATTGAGTGCCAGCCTGTGAAGCAAAGGGTTGCTGGTTCAATTCCTAGTCAGGGCATGTACATAGGTTGTGGGCCAGGTCCTCAGGTGGCCAGGTGCCATGTAAAAATAAATAAAACAGAATAAATCTTTAAAAAAAACATTTTTAAATGAAAGATTTTAAAATAAATAAATAAAAAGCTTTTATTTATTTATTTTTAGAGAGAGAGGAAGGGAGAAAGAAAGGGAGGGAGAGAAACATCAATGTGTGGTTGCTTCTCAATGTGCCCCCTACTGGGGACCTGGCCTGCAACCCAGGCATGTCCCCTGACTGGGAATCAAATCAGCAAATCTTTGGTTCAGAGGCCAGAATTCAATCCACTGAGCCACACAAGCCAGGGCAGAACAAACATTTTTAAAGGTAAGAAATAAAAATATTATATACTGATGAATATAACACAATACAAAGCATTAAAATAGAATGATGTTAAGTGAGTAATAAGATGTCTTTTTCAGGATGTTCAGAAAAAGCCTCTCTGAAGAAGTTGATGTCTCAGTGTATAATTAAAAATGATTGCAAAGCAGTCATATGAAAATAGAGGAAGGACATTTCAAGTAGCAGAATCATTGGTGCAAAGGTCTTGAGGCAAAGACAAATTTGGCAAGTTTGAGGAATAAAAAGAAGGGCACTTTGACAGACTATATGGGGAAATAAAGAGTGACTGAAATGCTGTTATGAACTTTTTAATTCAGAAGAGAGACTTGGATCTGATGATGAAAAGCCACTGGAGGATTTCATCAGGGTTATGACATAACCTGAATTATTTTTTAAAAAATCATTCTGTAACAGATTGAAGGAGGCATGAGGAAAATCATTTAGGAGACTATTGCCCAAATCCATGTGGGCTGGGCTATTGTCACAGTAGCAGAGATACAGAAAAGTGGGAGGATTTAAGATAGTTTTAAATGTTTGGAAAGAAGGCTTGCTAGCACTTGCCCTTGAAACTGATGAAGAGGGTAAGAAGACATTAAGAATTATTCTTACATTTTCTTGCTTCTTTGCTTATTTGATGCACTGGGTTGATACTAACACCATTTATCTAAGTGGAAAAGCCTGAAGTAAGAGAAGGTTTTGGAGAAATAAAGTATTCTGATTTAGCCATGTTAAATTAGAGATGCTGTGCGGCAAAGGATTACTCTAAAGCTTAGAGAGCTCAAATTCTGCACAACCCATAGAAAGGACTGGCCCTTGACCAGTTTCTGGTAGATAACCTGTAAGCTCTTGGAATATCCTGCCTGTTAAAAGTGTCTTTATATATCTGTAGCCTTGGGCAATGCTAGTTTATGCTAACAATGTGATTTACAATATACCTGTTTGACTTCTGGTGGGGCTGTGGACTGAGCAGCTAAATTTTGTCACATGGGCACTCCATATCTATGGGACTAACCCCCAAGCAAAACCCTGGACACCAAGGCTCAGATAGTTCCCTTCTTGGCAGTACTTCAGTGTTCTATTGCACATAGTTGCTGGGAGAATTAAGTGTTGTCATTAAAACTCCAGTAGCATAGATCAAATGGAGGCCAGTGTCTGATTTCTCTGGTACTTCAGCCTATCTGCCTTTTAAACTTGCTGAATTTAATGTATCTTTTCACTGTATTAACATGTCACCACGAGTATAAGAGCTTTCTGAGTTGTGACAGCCCCCCTGACAAATCACTGAAGCTGAGAGTAGTCTTGGGGCCTCTGACTCAGATGTATATTGACTGGGCATCAAAGAGAAGATGTCCTATAGGCTATTGGCTAAGTAAGTTCAGAATTATAGGAGGAATCAAAACTGGCGATAATGATTTGAGCCACTGGCACATGGATGAGACTGAACTGTGGGAGTGTCACCTAGGAAATGGTCCCAGGAATTTCACCTAGAAAGAGTCCGCTGATTAAAAAAAAAAAGAAAAAATGCTGAATTGGATTGAGTCCCTGCTTTTAGAAGCTCATATTATTGTCAAGAACCCAAGAGGACACAGATGGGGATGGACACAGAAGCCACTACTTATAAACAGAGAAGAGAAAGCAGCAATCAGATGCAGCAGGGGAAGGCATCCCATTGCAGGGGGTCACTGGCCCAGGACCCTGAAGGATCAGTAGTACTTTCCTGATCATTTGGAAAGGGACCCACATGCAAAGAGGAAAAATTACTCATAATTTATTTAGTTTGAGGAAACTAATGTATGTAGTAATTTAGCATTTGAGAAAAGGGCTTAAAATTCTCTGACAGAATAATATATCCCCAATCATTCATATTCTAATCCCAAAAATCTGTAAATATGTAAAGAGAACTTTGCAGATATGAATAAGATTGTGGACCTTGGAATGAGATTATCCTGGACTATACAGGTACACCTAATGTAATTACATAAATTTTTAAAAGCAGGGTTTTTTTCCTGGTTGTGATCAGAGAGAGATGAGATGATGGGAGAAAGGTCAAAGAGATGCTACTGAAAATTGCTGGCTTTGAACATGGAGTAAGGTGTACACAAGTCAAGTAGCACAGGTAATCTCTAAAAGCTGAAGAAAACAAGAAAATGAATTATTTTTCAGATCCTCCAGAAGGAAAGTAGCCCTGAAAAAAAATCTTAAAATTAAGCCAGTGAAATCTATGTCAGATTTCTGATCTATAGAACTATATAATAATAAACTTGCATTGTTTTACATTGCAATAAAAATATAAAACCAATACTGACACGCGGTGGATCGGACCTGCCGATACCCGTGGGTGACCGTGACCCAATGCGTGTATGAACCTCATACCGAGACAGGCAGGGAAAGAGACACCGGGGCCACGTGGCTGATTCCTCCCATCTCCGGAAAAAGCCTCGTGGCTTGCCCTGCCAGAGTTTTTATCAGGGGCCAATTTACATTGGATTGATTATTCATGGAATTATGCAGAACAGGTG
>PVJI01003522.1:42205-122744 GCA_004026765.1 Micronycteris hirsuta
GGACCAGGTTAAAGTAATATTCAGGGGTCAGCAAGCCAGAATTTTTTAAGATACACCTTTGCCAAATTCCTATTAGAGAATTCCCATCCCACAGACATGATCCACACTTGCTCACACAGGAATCACACGGAGCTGTGCTCAAAACGTGTAAATTCTCAGGACTGCGTGTTTACACGCGTGTGGAAATCACTGCCACACAATACAAATACAGAAAAAAAATTGATGATATTCAGGTCTTTTTCTTTTTGTCTATGCACTTTAAATCTTCTTCTTTTTAAAAAATATAAGAAAATGACATTTTAAAAATATTTTAATTGGAATCTTCAAAAATTCAAGATACTTGACGAGAATAATCTCTTTATAATCCTTGAACTCTTGCTATAGCATAAGATACTTATTTTTTAAAAAATGAGATGTTTTATAAAGATAGATCCTTGTTTCCTGGTGCTTTATTGAACAAAATAAACAATATTCAAGTTGTTGCAGCACCAGGAACTCATGCTTAAGGATGACTTCATGTAATTTTCTTCTAATTGCTGCCATGCAAATCATAGTCTACTGTACAAGTCAAGAGGCCAAAGAGAAAATACTTCATAAGTCTACCCCAAATCAACCAAACCAGCCTGGCTTTTATCTATATTATATATTGGATGCTGATGGGAAATTGCACTTAAACAAAACGTTGCTGTTTTAAATAGCTGGAAAACTAGTAACCTGAGTCATCTCAGTTCTCAAAAACTCAGACCTTTGGTGGTCTACCTGAATAAAAATGGTGGTCAGTGGTGCCACCATACTACTTACCCAGTCATAAAATTTATCAGATTAGGGCTCCCTTTCATGGTACTTAACTGTGAGCTACATGCAAGATGAAAAAGTGCCTGGGTTACCCGCAGGGCCCAACACAGTGTTAAATGATGAAAGCCACTACTTCGTAAGTATGTTGAACAGAATACTGACATCATGGGGGGACCCAAACAAAAAAATATTTCAGCAGTCAGATAAATTTAGGAAAACGAATACATCCCTTAGAAATGTACAATGCTGTTGAAAACTCCATGATACAGATGGCTATTTCCCTTTGTTCAATCCAATATCTCCCAAAGTTATATGATCACCAAACTCTTAGAATGGGGTTTGGGGGCATGGTAGGAGGCCATTCCATGGAGCTGATGTTCCCACAGAACACAACATATAGTTTAAAATGCTTTCTTAAATTGTTTTCAGAGAAAGAAAATATTTTCAAACACTGGTATTCTTTGAGCCAAGATATTCTTGGCTCTCTGAGTCAAGATAGTCATGCTATTTTTCTTTAAATAACTTATTTACTATAGATAAAGAAGTCACTTCCATAATATGTCTCTGTGTCTCCAAAAATTGTGTATGTGTGTTGTTTTCCTTCAGTGTCTGTCTCTCAAGGTCTTAGTCACTGTCTTGTACTTGTTTCTGCTTTTTTTCTTCAATTGCCTTGGGTCTTAAGCCACTGCAAGAGCTGGCTCTACTCTAAAGGCCAGTGCTCAGCCTTAAGGACACCTAGAAGGATAAACAGCCTTAAGGACATCTAGATAGGTTAACTTGGGAATATGGAAACATGGTTCAGAATAGACATGCCAGGGTGCTCTGAGCATATAAGCTCTCTCAGGAGGAGGAAATCTTTAACTCTGTCTTTCTCTTGGTCAACTTCCATACCCTGGGCTAGCTGAGACAGAAAGCATCCCTCTTTCAGCTGCATACTAGAATACATCACCGGAATTTTCATCAAGGACATGATGGGAGATATGGCCCTCATGTTCTTTGAATACAGGATGGTTTTGTTCCTTGAAAAGAATTTGTAGCCTGATGAATTCCTTGTTTGAAATTCTGATAAGTAAATCTCTGTTAACTGAGTGATAGTATTGCTGCCTTTTATATATCCCTAGATTTTAATGAAGTCATTAAATTCATTTTTAAAAGAAGATAAAGCCAGATATCAACCCTGACCTTGAGTGTCTCATTGACAACCACTTTTCATATAACAGAAAACATAACTTTGAATGACAATTTGGGTTAATTTTTCCTTAAAAAAAAAAAAGTTAACTTCTATATAACTCAGTTCCCTCATCTGTGAAATGAGGGAATTTATTTAGAGTGCTGCTAAGCTCCCTTACATTGCTAAATTTGTGACTAATATAATATAAACTATTATATAAATGTGAACATCTATTGTTTTCATTGTTAATAATAATAATAATAAAGTAATTACATGCATATGTGCACCAAAAATTATATTGTGTCTAAATTTGTGTAACTCAGATAATGGGAAGGTGTTTATCTCAGCAATTTTGTGAAAAGGGACATCAAGGAAACTGCTACTGGAATGACAATGAATATAGAACTTTCATTATATACATAGATGAAATGTGCCAAATGGACCAGTTTCTCACTTTAATTAATTGTTATTCCCTTAATATTACTTCTCACTTCATAAAACAGTTACAAAATTAGTGTTTTATTTTATTATATATAGAGATCTTTTCCCTAGGCATTGTTGACTTGCATTCCATGGACGTAAATGGAATTTTGTGTTCCTCTCCTACACTTGTGTTCCTGTGTAACCTTAGAGGCATATTTCAAAACATGACAGTTGGGAATTCCCAGAACGGGACTTAAGGGCTTTCTCCAGTGACTGTCCTGTGAAAACATCTCAGAGAATTCCAATTGTTTAAGGCTAGTCTGTCAGTTATTTTCTGATGCTAGTTCATCTTTCTTCCTAAAAATAGTAGGATATACACAGTTTCTCCCAGTTGCGTCCACACACCAGGTAGTTCAACTCTGTTTAGCACATTCAAGTATTCACAACAACTAAGTATTTACTCTGGGCCAAGGACTATGCCAGGTCCTGAAACAAGAGAGAAGCAATTAGATAATTCAATGCATAGCTTGATATACCAATGAATCTAATTTGAATTCAAAATATTAGTATATAGTAGATCATTAGTCAATATTGTTGAAAGAAAAAAAAATTGAAAAGAGTCTTTGGCACCTGTGTGAGTAGATCATAAATAATAAAGAGACTTCCAGCCAAGGTGGAGGCATAGGTAGATACACTGTGCCTCCTGACACAACCAAAAGAAAGACAACAACAAATTTAATAACAAAAAACAGTAAGAACTGCCAGAAAATCAAACTGTATGGAAGTCTGACAATCACGGAGTTAAAGAAGAAACATTCATTCAGACTGGTAGGAGGTGCAGAGACAAGCAGCCTGGCAGAGAGGAATCGCGGCAAGGCAGTGACTAGAAGACCAGAGAGGATGAGGCTAAGGCTGGTGGTCAGGGCAAGGCAGTGGCTGGTGGAGTGTGCAGTCCCACATTTCTGTGCAGATAAACTGGGAGCAACTGGGGAGCAAGATAGACTGTGCAACCAAGGGTTGCAGTGCAGGGAAATAAAGTCTCAAAACCTCTGACTGAAAAAATCTGTGGGGGTTGAGGCAGTGGGAGAAACTGCCAGCCTTGGAGGAAAGGTTGTTGGAAAGACCTATAGGGACCTAGAACATACACAAACCCACCCACCTGGGAATCAGCACCAGAAAGGCCCAATTTGCTTGTGGGTAATGGGGGAAGTCACTGAAAGCCCAGGGAGAGCTGAGAGAGCAGCATTGTTCCCTCTTGGACCCCTACCCCACATACGGCCCCATAAGGCAGCAATGTGGGTTGCCCCACCCTGGATAATACCTAAGTCTCCACCCCTTACTATGCAATAGGCCTGCCAAGACAAAAAAAAAAAAAAAATGATCCAAATGAAAGAACAGATAAAAGGTCCAGAAAAAATACAACTAAGTGATGAAGAGATAGTCAACCTATCAGACACACAGTTCAGAACACTGGTAATCAGGATGCTCACAGAATTGAAAAAGTGAATGCTATGAAAAGTAGGATAAAGGAAAATGTACAGGGAACCAAGAGTAAAGGGAAGGAAACTGGGACTCAAATCAATGGTTTGGACCAAAGGGAAGAAATAAACATTCAACCAGAACAGAATGAAGACAAAAGAATTCAAAAAATTGAGGAGAGTCTTAGGAGCCTCCAGAACAACTTTAAACATTCCATCATCGGAATCATAGGGGTGTCAGAAGGAGAAGAGGAAGAACAAAAAATTGAAAACTCATTTAAAAAATAATGAAGGAGAACTTCCCTAATCTGGCAAAGGAAATAGACTTCCAGGAAGTCCAGGAAACCCGGAGAGTCCCAAAGAAGTTGAACCCAAGGAAACACACACCAAGGCACATCATAATTACATTACCCAAGATGAAAGATAAGGAGAGAATCTTAAAAGCAGCAAAAGAAAAGGAGAAGTTACCTACAAAGGATTTCCCACAAGGCTATCACCTTATTTCTCAAAAGAAACCTTGCAGGCAAGAAGAAGCTGGAAAGAAGTATTCAAAGTCATGAAAGGCAAGGACCTACATCCAAGATTATTCTATCCAACAAAGCTATCATTTAGAATGGAAGGGCAGAGAAAGTGCTTCCCAGATAAGGTTAAGTTAAAGGAGTATGTCATCACCAAGCCCTTATTATATGAAATGTTAAAGGGACTTATCTAAGAAAAAGAAAAAGATCAAAACTATGAACAGTAAAATGACAACAAACACAACTATCAACAACTGAACCTAAAATAAAAACAAAAACAAACTAAGGAAACAACTAGAACAGGAACAGAATCACAGAAATGGAGATCACCTAGAGGGTTATAAGAGGGGAAGGGGGGAGGGATGGGAGAAAAGGTACAAGGAGTAAGTAGCATAAATGGTAGGTACAAAATAGACAGGGGAGGTTAAGAATAGTTTGGGGAATGTAGAAGCCAAAGAACTTATATGAACAGCCAATGGACAAGAACTAAGGGGGGGTGAGGGAATGCAGATGGAAGGAGGTATGCAGGGTGGAGGGGAATAAAGTGGGGAAAATAGGACAACTGTAATAGCATAATCAATAAAATATATTAAAAATGTATATATATCAAAAAAGAATAAAAATAGAAAGAAAACCAAATACCCATCAGAAGGTAGTATCACTTTATTCTAACTCATTATTACTCTGGTATTACTTTGGCACAGCTCTGAAGTTTGAGGTTGTAATATTTTCATCCCAAACCAACTTGCACCATAATTGTTTTTTATATTAAGTAAAAAAAAATACAAAAAACAACAACAAAAAAACATGGAGATAGCACAACTAGAGAAAATTAGTGCTAGAACAAGACCTATGCAACTAACTAGTGCTGAGTCTTGGTTCACTTCCTGCACTGAGGATAGAGAACCACAAAAGTGAGGCCCCAAGCAGTATCATGTCCATATGGCTGCCAAGTGAAAGTAGGGGCCAATAGGCTGAAGCTAGCAGCAGGAAGCATTGTAGCAGTGAGCACATGCCTGTACTGAGATGTTTTCCCTCCTCTATTGTTCTAGTTATAACAGCAAGAGCAGAACCCATAAGTGCTAGAACAGCAGGCAGAAAAATAACCTAAGGTATAGTCCCTTGCTATAACAGTGTTTTCAAAGTGGAGAGAATTCAAGATCGAAGCTTCTAGAAGAAGCAAACTATTGGTGGGAAAGAGACATGGATCATGCAGTATTCTACATTTGCTTATTCAAAACATGTGTTTCATTATTTTAAAAAGATATGATGATAGTGTGCTATTATATATGCATTTAATTTGAGGTGACAGTTTCCAGACCCCATCATCCAAGCAAGAACTTCATTATTTCTGGCAAAGATCCCAGAGAGGATCTCCATAACTCAAAAATTGACATATTACTTTTGTTCAGCACCAACCATTGTAACACTGCCAAAAAAGCTAGAATTGCACATACTCCCAAATCAATCTTAGCAACAGCAATGGTTATAGTAGGTAAGTATCTAATATCCAATTTGAGATGCACAATGTTTAGAGATGTATCGATATATTCAGAAATCAGACTTTGACCACAAATGAGATGCAGTACTGTTAAATCTTCAGTTGAATTTGTCTACTTTTTATTGTGCAGGACTTCTTTGTCCCTTTCTACATATAAAATTAATCTATTCCATGTTTTTTAAAGAACCACAAACCATATTGATGAAAAACCAAGAACAGAGCAAGTAATGCTCATTTTGGTCCTTGCTAACTTAAAATACTGAAGTGCTAATAAAATCAATGTACTGAAAATCCTGAATTATATTATTAATACTTCCTATCACTATTGCTTAACTTCTGTTAGCCTTAAATTCATATTGGTGAAATAATATTCAAGTTTTGTTTTTCTAATTATTTTGAAGCTGAAGGGGGAAGTTATGTGCTATACAATGAACTGTAAGCTTTTTGAGAGCAGGGACCACGTCCATTCATTATCTCATGCCTCACCCAATAATGCCTTCCACCTGAACATTGCTCACTAAATGTTGGTTGAATGAACAAGTGAATTGAAGAATGAATGACATAAGAAAATAACAAGAATTTAAACAATACCTTGATAATTCATGCACAACTATCCTTTTGTAGGAGAGGAAGGAAGATTCAAAGGACTGGGTTATTAAAATTAATTGTCCACTATAATTGAATTCGTAAGATAACTTGACTTAAATTCACTAGATAATTTCTCTCCAATTACAGACACAATAATCTGATATGGGCACAGTGCCAGCACGAACACTGGATCATAGTGATCACTCAGAATTAGCCCTGTTTTATTCAGCTTTGTATCCTTTCCCAGCAGATACGATTATTTCTTACCTTTGTTTAGAGAAATATTTATCCCTGCCTACCTCTTCTTCTCTAAGTAACCAATGTGTTAAACAAAATGCCTCTATTTTGATTTGAACAAAGTAAAACTGAATTAAACTATGTTTAGTCTTGATTTCTGATTAACAATTTCTTATCAGCATTATAGGGTTTTTTAAAAATTGCTAAATTAGGATGAAATATAACTTCTTTTTTTAAATTTTATTTTATTTTTGTTCAATTACAGTTATTTGCATCCTCTCCCCTCCCCTCCTCCCTTCCCCTCCAGAAATATAACTTCTTACATATATATTTTCTTGACTTTAAAGAGACAACTCTCTCTGATTTAAAAAATATGAAAATACTGCATAATGTTTATCTTATACTATAAATAATAAATATGATATTTTATTCTAACTATATAACAAACATTTTTGTTATCTTAAAAAAAGTAAAACCAATCACAAAGGAAATGAGGAATAAATACTGGTTAAAAACACAAAATAGTACTATACAGGAACATAAGTCAGGAAATGAACTAAGATCTATTTAAACTCTTAAAAATTAAAGTATCATTTCCTGACATAATTCTAAAAACTTCATGAAATATTTGTCCTTATTATAAAGCCTTGTAACTTTCATGGTTGTATGGTTTTTAATTATTTCACAGCATGGCATGAACTTAATTCTCTAGAGGCAAATACTCATGAGTCCATCTTGATTACTTTTTACCCAGCATTTACTCAGAAGAAATCAGTGAAAATAGCATATTAGTATAACATTTCATATAAATAGATGTCTTGGGTATTTTCCAAAACTCCAAAGCTTCAAGATTTCAAAAAAAATTCCCAAATATTTTGCTCAAGTATTTTATCACCTTCTGTAATTTGACTGAGAAATTTAACATCCATTTTTGTATTACTACCCTTACTATGCCAAAAATTTTAAGAATGAAACACAACAAAGTTTAACTCACCTTAAAGGAGATTTGTTTTCATAAAGTCTTCTTACTATGACCTTGGTTCTCTGGTCAAAAGCAATACAGAGACTTCCCTCTCTTCTCTTCCTCTTCTCTGAGACCCAGTGGGCTGATGGTTTACCCTCTGTCTGTGATAAAGACAGCAGAAGACTCTCAGAGTTTGTCCTCACTCCTGATGCCACACACCTTTTCTTGGCATTTCATTTGATCCCAAGGGAAAATTCCTGCAGAAATTTCCTTCTCCATAATCTCTTGACAGATGGCTCTGCTGGCAAAAGCCCTAATTCTTAGAAGTGCTGTAATAGGCTTTTATTCTCCCGCATCGCTTCCTCACAGGTTTTAGTTTTTAATTGCACACGGGTTGATGCCTCAGTGTCCTGACAGGCCAGAGGGTCATTGCCCTCTTGTATTTCTCCCGACTAATCTGCTTTTCTGTTTTTGATCTCAATAAATTTGCAATGCTAGTTTCCTTTTAATATTTCATTATTTTTCTGCTCCTACACCCAGAGGCAGTTGGAAAAAAAGGCCCAATTATTTACTTTAAAGCATAAACTAAATAAATATTGAACTGTTCAAATACAAATAAAGTAAATTTATATAGGCATGGATAGAGTTGTAAATCAGAAAAAAAAACTAAATACCAGTTTTATTGACATTACATGTGTTCCTCTGATAAGTGCCTTTGTTATGTAGTGCTTCTGTCTCTCTGTCTCTCTGTCTCACTCTCTTTTCTGTCATCTTTTTCAAGAATTAAAAAAACAAACCCTAAAATTACAGGCTCAATTGTCATCTAGACAATATAGCTTAAGACGGTAATGAGAATACTCATTTCTTAATTCTTTCATTCTTACCCCTAAATATGATAAAAAGCTGGTTGATTCGAAAAAGAATAGTAAACTAATGACTATGGATTTAGGCAAGGAATTTCAACCAAGCATAAGGTAAAGTAGGGAGTGATGGGAACCATGGCAAACTGGAACACGTGTGCCCATTTACACAGGACAGTGGCTGCTCATCTTCCAGTCGTCACTGTCTGGTGGGACCTCAAAGTCTGCATTCTAAGAACCATGTTTTTCAAGAGAATCCTCATTTCTGGATTTTTATGTGGGAAAAACTCTCATGCTTTTTAAATGATAGAGGATACCACGGGAGCTAAGCCTAACACCTGTGGCCCAGTCTCAGCCTGAGTATTACCATACAATGACCACTGCTCTAGAATATACTGAAATGAAACAGATGCCAATGCCCAAGCACTGTCTTTTATTAATTATGAGCTCTTTTCTCATGTGTAAAAAATGATTTTAAAAATGTGTTAAAAAACTATAAAACCTCACTAAAGACCTTAGGGAAGGCATTAGCCAAAAAAATGTGCTCACATGTGCTCACATATTTGAATAAACGGTATTTGTAGGGGTGTCTGTAAAGGTACATCCAGAAGAGACTAGCATTTGAATCAACAGACTGAATAAAGCAGATGGCTTTCCACAACATGGGTGGGTATCTGCCAATTCATTAAGACCTGAATACAACGAAAAGGCAGAAAAAGAAAGAATTTTTTTCTCTCTGCATATCTGTTGAGCAGGAGCATCAGTCTTCTTCCCTAGGACTGGGACTCACACCATCACCACTCCAGTCCTCAGGTCCGCGGGCCAGGACCGAAACCACACCACTGCTTTTCCTGCGACTCCAGCTTGCAGATAGCAGATTGTGGAACTTCTCAGCCTCCACTATCCATCCCATCAGTCAATTCCTCAGAATAAATAAATCTGTTTTTTTCTTTCTCTCTCTTTTTCTCTCTCTGTCTCTTGACTGATAGATGATAGATGGATCGATAGATAGATGGAAGACATCCTATATATCTAATACAGTGTGATTAAGATGGGAAAGTGGGGGGAATATGTCAGCAGGCAAACAGTTGGTAAACTCCTTTCAATAAACAGACCTTAAAAATCAATGACAGATTGTAACATACTGGGAAGAGAAATGTAATGCTTACATTGTGGACTGATTCCATTGTGGACTGTTCAGAAGTGCAAGTAATATATATTCTGGATAAATACTCTAGATATTCTGGATAGAAACCTCCTTTTATAAGGCATGATTTTGGAAAGACATACTTGGCTCAGTGGTTGCCATACATGGCCCTTTGTAACTGTTTTCAGGAGCTAATCAATACCTGAGAGAACTAAATTCCCTGTCTGTGAGAAGTGACTCATCTCAAAGGACCCGGAGTTACTGAGTGACATTAAACAAGTGACTTCATATACTTCAGTTTCCAATCTGTAGGATGGGAATGACAGTTGTAGTACTCACGTCCTCCTTGTTAATCATAAAGATTAAACATAAATTGCTTAGATGATTGCTTGGTATAGATAAAACCTACATAATTTTTGTTACTATTATCACCACTGCACTTTGTAATATTCTTCTTTAGTTTCACAAACCAAAGTATGTTATAATAATTTATATATTTGATGTATCCAAAGAAGATGAATTCCTTGGGATGTAGAACTCTTTTCCTTCATTTTTATGTCACGAAAGTTAACAATTGACTAAGATTTTACTCATATGTGTAATCTAGTGAACAAACTGAACTACCAAGGAAAATGGGGACAGACTCATACAAAGAGAGCAAGGTGACAGGCTGTGGTAGGAGATATCATGATGTGGAGGGACTGAGCAAAAAGGAAAAGGACTCATGGGCATGGACAACAGTGTGGTGATTGCTGAGGGGTGGGGGGATAAGGGGACTAAATAGTAATGGGAACAAAATAAAATTGTAATTAAAGGGACATGAAAAAAAAGAAGAAAAAGATAACAATTGCTTAGAAAATATTAGGCCCTGAATAAATATTTCTTTAATGGTGGACAGGTAAGTAGGTGGAAGAAAAAATGAATGCTTTTTTTTGCTAAATTATCAGGTTAAAAATTTCCCTGATGTAGTTACTTTTACTGGTTTGTAGTTCTAGTTCAAAGTTTCACTCTTTAATTAGTTGTGCAGTCTTTAATAAACATATACACTCCAGTTAAACTGAAACCAATAAGGTTAATACCTAAAGTCAGTAACAATGTATTGTACCCAACCATAAACAAAGTCCTCATTGTCACAGGTCTGTTTCCCTCATTGACAAGTTTGCCACAGAGGACCTAAAATGTGATAACTGGTACTGTAATTAGAATGGGCACAAGATCGGTCTTCACCTTAAGGGGAGCACATTTAGTGTCATGTGAAAGATCATGATTTAGCTTGTCAGTAAGAGCATTACCAAAATATGTCGTTAAGGTCTAAAGCTGCTATCTGTAAAACAGGTTATCGGTGTGAAGGCGGAGAACCACATGACCTAAATGAGTTAGTTGTCTTGTTTCAGAGACTCGTGAAAATGTCAAAGACAGAGAACGTTGGAGTGTGATCAAGATTAACTGTGGAACAGTTTTTAAGGTTAAAAATAAATAAATGCTTCTTGCTTCCTCCTCTTATCAAGGTAAGGACTGTTTATTCCACATACTAATAGTTCGAACTTACTACATATGTGTCGTTAATGTGAAGAACAGCTCATTCTGCATGGTCTCAAAAGTAAAAAATGCTAACTCAACAATGAACTTTTACAAAGTTCAACCCATTTACAATTGAAATAAACACTAAAATTATGTCTTCCATATAAGGCAGAAGAAGAATTCAGTGTGACTGCACCCTCATTGCAGAAAGGCTATAGTGATGTTTCAGGCTGTAACTGAATGCTAAATATATAGAGAAGGCAATTTATTAATACTTTATGTAGTCATTGATTGCTTTTGTATTCAAATCAAAGGAAAATATTTTAATCAGAGAAACTTTAAACTGAGTGTTGGAACCCTGTCGAAAGAAACATATAAGTAATTATCAGGAGTGGTTTAACGCCCAGAAGTTGGCCATATTGTGTCTTTTCCTACATGTCCTAAAAGATGATTTGATTTTGTTAACTGTTGGGCAACAGAAGTTTGCATGTTGGTATTTAAATATAATTAAAGAATATTAGATTGGAAAGGGAACTTCGAGCTCATTTAATTCAATTTTTTCCTTATTACCCATAAAGGATAGTGGAAATTAAATTTATTGAGTGATTTTCCCAAAAATACAATTAATAACTGATACTACCAAAACTCAATCTGAAACTCAGTGCCTTTTGAAATATTAGAAAAATTTTCTTCTCTAGACAAAAGTAGACTTTGGTTCCCAAAAAGTTGAGAGCCTTTATGTAAAAAGATCTAAACTTGTCCTGTACACATTTCACTAGGTAACATCATAGGAAATCATATGCCATTCCAATACCCTCTGTGGGTAACACTGTATAAATTGGAAAAGAATGACTGCATGTGAATAAAACAAATTAGCTGTGAGCATACTCTCACCTAAGACTAACATGAATCCACTTATTAAAGTATTAAAATAATTCCATACTACCTCAAGTTCCCCACATACACACCCTGGTGCCCTTCCCCTAACCCCCAGGAGCCTAGGTTCCCAGTAATTCAGCAGCCAAGGTATTAAGCACTAAGGAGTCTCCGAGACCCAACTCCAGGGCTGGCTTCCATTATGAGCATTGGTGTTTGTGGTTGTTAAATATCTTCACATTATTCCTGGATCCATCTCCTTTGTTCCACTTCTATAAATGCTAAATAGTAGCATTTGCTTCAGGTACCATGATACATCCCTATTTGTCTAAGGATAAACTAAGCATATTGAATAAGAGTTATTCAATGAGTTAATAAGAACCAAATGTCTAAATATGCAATAGTTCCATTGAAAAGTCAGCTGAATTACTCTGAAAAAGTCTAGGATAACAGTTGAAAGGTTAAAGGACACTTTCATTTAGAAATAACACTCGAACCAGATAGTCTAAGGTTTCTACCACCAATCTGAGTACAGCTTCTTGCCCTTAAGTAGTGATATCAATATAAATTGTCTCTGCTTTAATCCAAGAACACAGTAGACAAGTAAGAATTTTCAAAGGCTGAGTAAGAGTCCAATTCCTCCTCCGAATCCCATGAAAATCTGGCCCATCAGCTACATGAAAATTTAGTTTAAAAAACAGTCAAATGTGTAGTAGAGAGCAGTCAATGAATCCCCCCCTAAAAAAAAAAGAAAGATAACAGTGAACCCAAGTCGGTGGTTGAGATTAGATAGAAAGAGGAAATTACAACTATAACAAAATATTACATAAAAGGCAAACCAGCACAGAACAAATAAAATAATGCATAACAGGAAGGGATCCAAACCAATACAAACAACTGCAAAGGGTCTTATTGGCAGACTTTCAGACACTGAATCTGAGGAGGACAGAAACATTTAATTGTTGAGTAATACTTCTTAAATGATGTTTTACCTCAAGAAAATCACATCAGTGAAAAATGTGAAAATGGCTGGGCAGCTGTGGCTGTCCTTTCTAACCAAAGCCCAGCTGCAGGCAGAAAAGCCAGAAACAGAGAGGAGACAAAGAAAAATAAATGAGAGGATGAAATCTAGAGAGAAATAGAGAAATTAAAATAAGACAGTGAAAAATTAGGCTGCAACTCAGAAAGATAGAGCAGGAAAAAAGCCTTAAACAAACTGTAGTAAATGTGATTTAGAATGTTTTTAAACTCAACTATTGAAAACAAGTCTTTCTGAAACTAATTTCTAAGACAAGCAGATCCTTGTCATTCTTGCCTCAGTGTTTGGAATGCCTGGAAGATAGCTATGCCCTCACCTTGTGGGGCCATGGTTGCTAAGAGCTATTTTTATAGAGTGGGCATAACAGAGAAAATGGGTGAATAATCAGCTATTTCTCTCTGCTATCTGACTGAAACAAAGTACAAAACCTCCACAGTCCTCTGATACAGCAAAAAGGAAAATCTATGATTTGTATCTTAGCAAAGTATATAAGAAACTTTATATTAGAATTATGATAGTGGCCCAAGGCCTTAAAATTTTACAGTCACCAAATGTAGACTACGAGAGGCAACTCAGCTCATTGAATGAGCTCAGCTGCTGAACTACCTATATTTGAAACCCATTCTGCCACTTGCTAGTTTTGTGTCTTTTAGTCTATTCATAACAAAAATGAGAATAATAGTGGTGCCTAACTCATAGGGTTATTGTGAAGATTAAATGAGGTAATCAATATAAAACCCTTAGTAGAGTGCTTACCATAAGTTCAATAAATCTCTCATTATTCTGTGTATCAAGCACAGAATATCTATGGTATACTCCAGAAAGGTTTGCTTTGGTTTCTTTCACATTTAGTACCTGTCGTTAACACATATAATATGTTTAGAAAATAAGTAATTATCAGATAACCTGTATGAGGCACTTTTTCTGCACTCAGCATTGCAACAGAACATTGAATGGAAAAGACATGGACCCTGCCCACCAGGTTCTTGTTCAGTGAAACAATCTGTGGCCAATTCCAGAGAGTATATCTTTGGCTTAAAGTGGGTAGTAAAAAGATCTAAGTTCAACAGATGTTAAAATGCAGGGTAAATCAGTGATAACTGGAGTAGTTGGAGAAGGCTCTGGAGGAAGTAGAAAATAAAATAAGCCTTAGAAGATGTATACAATCAAGACAGACACAGAGGCCCTCGCTGGTACAGCTCTATGGAATGAGCACAGGCCTGCGAGTCAAAGTATTACTGGTTTGATTCCCAGTCAGGGCACATGCGTGGGTTGCAGGCCATATCTCCAGTATGGGGTGTGCTGGAAGCAACCATACACTGATGTTTCACTCCCTCTCTTTCCCCCTCTTTCCCCATCTCTCTAAAAATAAATAAATAAAAAATTAAAAAAAAATACGGACACAGAGAAAAAAATGTGCTTCCTACTAAAGGAAATGATGTTAGCAGGATTATGGATGGACATGGAGTATATCTGAGACGAGCATGACTAAAATGAATGGAGCTTTTTGGAGAAGAAAATGGAAAATGGGATTGTTTTGTAGAGTTGGAGTAGATTAGGGAAAGTTTTACGAGCCCGGGAAGTTTTTACTTGAAATATTATGAAATAAGGATTGTGTTATAAATTAGTGACGTGACAAAAACGGTGTTTCATAAAGATTTGCCTAGTTAAGGTATGTGGGCAGATCAAAATGAGGAGAGAGTAGCATAAGAAGGTTTGGAGGATATGCAGTAGGTGTGACGTGATGATGTACTGACTGACTTGGTTCAGGAAAGAGAAATGGAGGTTTTAGTGTGAGTGAAAATGGCAGTCACAGGAGGGTTCTGAGCCAAGAGTGATATTATCTAATTAATTTTTAATAGTTCTCTCTGTTCAGTTGAGAATACATTGAGAAGGTCAGAAAGAAAACAGGGAGAATTGGTAGAACACCATTTAAGTACTTCCAGAAAAAATGATGGTAGCTTGGATCGCATGTGACTGAAGAAGAGGTGAGAAGTACTTAGAATCAATATATTGTAAACCAGCTTCTTAGGCAGGTGTCTTAGGCAGTTACACAGGACTCTGCCCACAAATGGTCCCACATTTTCATTTTGCCTAGGCCTTTCAAATTATACAGGCAGTCTTGACTATGAATTTTAAAATAACAGGATTAATTGATGTGTGATGTGTTACAGTGTGAGAGAAAAAAAAAGAAAGAAAAAGAATCAATGATTACTCTGAGGCACTGAGCCTGAATATTTGGACGAATGAACACAGTGAAATGGAAAAAACTGTGGAAGGTAGAGAATTATGTAGGAGGGATCAGCAGCCCAATTTTTGGGCACATAAAGTTTGGGATTTTTATTAAGCATCCAAGTAGAGATATCTGAAGTTCAAAGCAGTGGTCCAGGATGGATATTTAAAACCATTAACTTGAGAGAGAACATCCGCTTAAGGAGTACACATACAAAGAGAAATCTAAGCACTGAGCCACAAGGCAGTCCAACCTGTAGATGCAGGTGATGAGGCACCAGCAACGCTGGCTGAGCAGGATCAGCCAGAAAGACATCAGGATATTCAGAAGGCTGCATTTTACTAGAAACCAAACAGAAAACGTATCACAAAAACGCTGATGATATTTCAAGTAAATCAAGAGTTTGGATATGAGCCCTGAATTTAACAACATAGAGGTAATTAGTGATAAGAACTGTTTCCATGGAAAGGTGAGGATAAAAGCCTTATTAGATTGGATTCAAGAGAAAAGGAGAGAAGAAAGCTTGGAAACTATGAGCATAAACAACTCTTAGAAGAATTTAGCTATAAGAAATGGAAGGGAAAAGAGCTAGAAAAGAAAGTAGAGGTTGATACCATAGAGAGATGCAGGATGGCTGGATGATTAATCCAAAATGTGATTTTAGATTAACAGCTGGATGTTAGGTATATAAAGTTTGATATTGTGATGAGTCAAATGGAAATGTCCAGTAGGCATCTAGAATGACAGGAATAGATAGTCTGAGAAGAAAGAATTGAGATTATTTATAGTTTAGACTTTATTCACACAGAGGTACAATTCGGGGCTGTAAAAATAAATTAGTTTGTAATAAAAGTATACAGAAAACAATAGAGGATTGAAGAAACCCATATTCTGAGTAAAGTAATAAAACAAAATCGAAAGCACTGGGCTACTTTCCCAACTTTAACTCCATTTAGGTGTAGCTGTATTTCCACAGGCAAATTAAGATAATTATCTGAATAATTAAATATCCATACAAAAGTTTTGGTTCAAACCAGCTGGAAATTTTATACAAAAAGAGATTCTGTTATAAATGATAAAGTCTATTACTAGATTTCTTTTCCTCAGTCTACACAGACAGGTTACAAGTGATTTAACCTCTTTAATTTAAAGAAGGTTTTTAGAAATCGCTACCTGTTAACTGGCATCAAGGACTCATCTTCCCCTTGGATCTCCATATCCCTAAAATTCAGATTTTTAGAATAAGATGAAAGTGTAAACAAAACAACATAATTTGGAATAAAGCATAATGTATGTAAGTAATATCCATTAAGAAAACTAAGCAGCAATGATTGCTTTTCACCCAGGGTTCACCAAGTCCTCATAGCTCTACCTAATGTGACTTGTAACCTTTAAAACAAAATCAAAGGGGTATTAGCTTTCTGAGCAAGAACTTGCCACACGCACACGTGCAAAGAAAACACAAGCCAGTCAGTCACACAGCCCTAACAGTGGAATAAAAATGTGGGTCGTCTTGTTCGTAACCGAAGGAAAGTCAATCACGTTACTCACTGAAATGACACTGATGGCAGGCGGCTCACACCTCAGCAGGCACAGGGTGCTTATAGCAAATGGAACAGTTCAGATTTGGGGCATTGGATGCTCATGTTTTCCTTTGTTTTCCAAGAAGATCCTGCTGACAATGATTATTGTCTAAGGATTGTAATCTAAGAAGCACTATATAGAAACATAAAAAATGTCACATTGGAACTGACAAACGAGCTTTGTTATGACTCTGACAGTGGCACCAAGGGACATTTTGTGGCGGAGCATGAATGTTACTCTAGCAACCAAAAGAATATTACTCCTTTTCACCCGTGAAAGTTCTCCCCCCACTTTTTGAGGCACTTCAATAAAGATCTCAAAAAGAGAACATGGGGCGCCAGCCAAAAGAATACACTCAGCATATCCCTGCTTCCTCTGGGCCCCAGAAGGTGGTGATGATAATGGCTTCACTTCAGCGCCTGAGGGGAGTGCCCTGGGAAATGGATCTTCAACAGAGAAACCAGCGTGCAAATATTCTTCTAGGCATGCAAACAATATCTTCTGTAATGACATCAGCTAAGCCTAAAGATGGTAGCAAAAGTTTTCAGGATATCCATGATCTCCCAAACCTTTATTTCTGCTTACCTCTCTGATCTTGGCCTGGGCATTCACAACTTTTGCCTTCAGACTTTCTCAATCAAAGTTCTTCATCGGAGCCACAAAACTCAGAATATAACAAGCTACAAAGTTAGCACCTTTCTAGCAGCAAAAGAGAAAGGCTTATTCATTACATACCATGGGTGCTTTAGGGTTTAGTGCTCCTCCTACAAAAAGCTGGCTGGGTTATAACTGGGAATTTGAGGGTAGATCCCAGAAGTTTCAATAACAGTTGTAGGAGACAGCAGTTCTCTTTCCATTGTGTTGGGTTGAAATGAGGAGGCCTAGAACCACTGGTGTGTTCCTTAGTTTGCACAGAAGAGAATGAGACAAGTTTAGAAAGAGCAGAGCAGAACCAGCCTGAGTAAGAACCAGAAAGAGAGGATGAGAGAGACCTGACATCATCTGAGTTGCCAAATCTATGTGAAAGCCAAATCCTAATGCACCCATGAGTAACTTGTTATATAAGCCAGTGATTATAATTTTCTTAAAATTACTTTGCAATGGTTCCTATTACATAAAAGTGAAGAGTTCTGAATGATATTATAGTAAACCAACATAAAGGAAAATATATTTAACTTTGAAGTATTTAAAGCATCAGGTAAAAAAACAAAGACATACTTTTTGCCCTCCTAGCCTAATTGCCTTTTTTTTAACAATAATAATTTTTTGTCAACTAAGTACATATAGGCACTCTGATGGGAGTTTTAAAATAATTAGCCTGTAGCAATCCCATGAAATAGAAATTATATCTATTTCAGCAAACTAAGGTTCAGAGAGATTATATAATTTGTATAAAATTAAAATTTTAGCAGATACTAAACATAAGTGAGATTTGGCTCTAATTTTACCTGAAACCTAAATTACTCTACCAGGCCACTAAATAATATCAACAGGCCAATAGATAGTAAATATATACACGGTCTGGCAGAAGTAATGCCTGCTTGGGTTTGGTTAGTAGGGTAATAATATTGGTGTAATAATTTATAGTCTTAATTTGAACACTTCACATAAAATGTCATATGGTGTGCTGAGTATGATATTGTTATGTTACAGAATTACATGCTTATGATTTTGTAATAAAAGGCTTTGTAATGAAAAAGGGGCGTTATTTGTGCCAGACCCTGTGTGTGTGTGTGTGTGTGTGTGTGTGTGTGTACACATATGTCATGGTAACTACTGGCCTTCTATCTGCTCCACAAATTTTTTATTTCCTATTTAGTACCCGAAGAGAAAACAATAACACCCAATTTATTAAAGAACAGTTAAATTTAGAAAATACAATATCTTAAATTGTTGTCAATACTATAAATCTGCAACAAATTTTTAGAAGATCATATCAGGAGCTATAAAAAGTTTAGCTCAAACCCTGTGACTGTGTTATTCTACCTTTTTTAGTGAAAGAAAATGAAAATATAAAATAAACCAGAGTCATAGAAATGTTTATTACAGAATTTTTCTAATTAAAAGTAACAATAAATCAAATGTATACAATAAAGGATTGATTAAGCAATTTACATAAATTATTGCCATAGTTATAATCATGGTATGTGCTTATGATACCATGTGACTTGTACTGGTCTTAAAGTACTTTTGATATAATAATGAGTAAAACTAGGATACAAAATTTTTATATAAAATATAAAATTTTTTAATATCCATAAAAATAAAGATTAAATGAATGCCCAAATCTGAGAGTGTTATTTTTAGGGTGTTAGGATTATGGGGGTTTATAGTAGAGCAGAGTTGGAAAAACATCTAACAGTATTATCGTTATTTTATGAGACTCCAGTTTATGTTAATTTTATTTTTCTTATTTGCATTAAAAGCATTTTTACTATTTCTCAAAATGCTTCTAAAAATAATTAATAATAACTTACACTTGTGACTTTGGCTCTAAAATTCCATTAGTATCCACACCAGATAGGATCCCCTTAAAGGACCAAACACATTATAGGGACTCAGTAAATACTTTGATAATGAAATGAAACATTCAATCCTCCCAAAAAATTATTATGGAACTCAATGAAAACACAGAACTAAGATAGCTACAGGAGGTACAATCAAGGGAGAAATTAGATTAAGCTGATTTATTTGGAAACGTCACCCAACTAAATGCACAATTGACTGAAGAGGGGAGATTGAAAGTAGGATGTACATGAAATAGCTCTACTTTTCATAGTAGTCTTTAATATTTCATTCATCAAACATTTATTTATCAGAGGATTATATTATTGTCCCAACTGAGACTCCTATGAAAATTAGAAGAGGTGCCATTAATAATAAATGCTGAGACCACAGGAGTGCACTAGGACATACAGCCATTCTATTTATTGAGCATTCTTTGTGCAGAAACTGAGGTGAGTGCTGTGAAGGTAATTAAGACTTGAGTCCTTCCAAAAAGAGAGATTATATTATTATTATACTAGTCTATATTTTCTTTACGATTAAATTACTTTCACAAATCATGTAATATACTTTGTCTATTTAATCAACAAATATGTATTATGTAATTACTCTATGCCTGTGAGCCTTTAAAAACTGAGATACAACAAAACATAAAAAGAGTATCCCTTTCCATTTCCACATTTTAGGGAAACTGATAACAAAGGAAAAAACAAAAGCCAAGTAAGCTCTAAATAGTGATAAGTAGCCAAGAAAAAGCAGGAGGCATACAAGAATATGGCAAATGAATGGTGGAGTGAGAGGTACAGTTTTAGATAAAGTAAGCAAGGAAGAATGTCTGTAGAAAAGGATATTTGGCCCTGGCTGGTGTAGCTCAGTGGATTGAGCACGGGCTGGGAACCAAAGGGTCCTGATTCGATTCCCAGTCAGGGCACATGCCTGGGTTGCGGGCCAGGTCCCCAGTGAGGGCCATGTGAGGAGCAACCATGCATTGCTATTTCTCTCCTTCTCTGTCTCCCTCCCTTCCCCTCTCTCTAAAAATAAATAAATAAAACCTTAAAAAAAAAGAAAAGAAAAGGATATTTGATAAGACCCTTGAAGAAAGTGAAGATTAAGTCATGAATACACAAGGGGGAAAAAAGCATTCCAGGCAAAATGAAGACCAAGTGCAGAAAACCCAAGGCAGCTGTGTATCAGAAACACTACAGAAAGCAATGTGAGCGAAGGGATGAATGGGGACAGTGAAGTCAGAAGGATAACCCAGTATTAGACCACGTAGATCTTTCTGTCACACTCATATTTATTAAGTTCAAATTCGTCTATAGATATGTGATTTTTATATATTTCCATTTTATCTCAATTCAGTGTTCATCTTCCTGGATTCATGTTCTAATGCTGTTAAATTGTTCTAACACCTTTGATGATTTTGATTGCCTATATCAGAAACTTCATTCCATCTGTTTTGGATTTCCACAAGCTAAAAACAATGCAATACAGTAGCCTTCTTGGGGCATGTGCACCATGATTTTATACAGAGACAGCAACCACAGCAATTGCTTTGAGCTTAGAGAAACAAAAGATGTTTATCAGGGGGAATATTTTCATAGGCATTCTTCTGAATTGTCCATTCAGATTTACTTTTAATTAGTTTTGTTTTCATTTTTAATACAAACAACATCCATTTTATTGCCTTCACCCAGGGTGAACTGCTCCCATAGTTCACCTGTACACAGCTTTTAAACACTTTACATGTATAAAGCTTAGCTTACATATTTAACTGACTATTTAAGACAATTCTGCTGGGTCCATCCACATAGACTTCAACTTCTACAGCTCCAAAGCCAGATTCATTTTATCTCATTCCTTTCTCCCACTAAATCTGTCCCAAACCTACTCTTATTCTGAATCTTCAGGGGAAAGCAAGCTATTTTCTCAGTTTTCCTGAGAAAGGAAAACTATTCCTTTCCTATTTTCCTGAGCCAGAAATCCAAAAGTCAGCTTCATTCTTCAATTGTGACTAACCTCTACCTTCAATCAACCCCCGAATCTATTGATTCCACTTCCCAAAATATTCACATCTACTCTCTTTGACAGCCATCAGCATCCAACTAAGCTATTCAGTAGCCTCCTTTCTTGATCTCCCTAAATCTAATTACCCCACCCAATTTCAACCTTCACCTTTAATTTATCTTTCACTCTACTGTCAAGGTGATCTTCCCAGTACACAAATCTGATCTGCCCCAAATGCCTCAGTAGCTTCCAATAACAACAGGCTCTACGACATACCAACAACACCAAGAGGGGGCCTTCTTCAACTATCCAGATTCATTCCTAATCATTTCCCCCTCATGCTTTAAGTTTCCACCATACTAATAAACTCATTTCAAATGATACTCCTGAACAGCTTCCCCTGCCATGGCTCCCTACCCCAGGGCTTCTCTTCCGTTTGCAATCAGGTCTTGTCTGTTAAGTAAACTGTCAGCTCTTTGCAGGCAGGAGACATACCTCTTCATCTTGGTTTCCCAGAACCTATCACAGTACCCAACACTCTTACATTATGGGAATATGATTTTGAAACATTAAATCAGTGCACTTCCTGCTACTAACACTAAGCTGTGATGCTTATTGATGCCAGAAAGAAAACGATTTCAAAGAAAGTCTTGGGGAGTGGATATAATAGAGACAATTTCTCACTTGAGAGAAGACAAAGGAAATTATTACTTCAGTTCCAGGGAGAAAAGAAAGACCATGACGAGGACTAAAAGGTAGGCTCCCCACTCAGGGTCAAACTCAGGGTCTTATAGAAATGTCTAGATATAGCAAGTTGGAAAGTAACCATGAGTGGACACTGGAAACCTCGGACAGTCTGAAGCGGCATCCACGAAAAGCAGGATAGGGCTTGTTCTCTTTAGTCTCCATAGGAGTGGGGAGCAGGGCAGAGAAACAGCACTGGTAGAAGGAAAGGTCTCAGTAGATGATTCTGAAATGGCACGTTAAATATTTAAACTGAAATATATCATCTTTTTAAAGTGATAGTGAGAGACCAAGATTCCTTTAGCATCAGAAATATAAGAGAACTGGGGAAACAAACTTTAGGGGAAAAGTTTTTTCCTATAAAATACATTAAATCAAGAGAACATGGAGGTGAAAACATACAGAATTTTCCTGACATGTAGAAAAATTGGTAGTAAAAATTTCCAGTCACCACTGTTGGTCATGATACATGTTTGAAATCTAGGGTTCAAGCTGACATTTTAGACAGGTTTGTGTTCTAATGGCCACCAGAAGTCCCATGTGTTTCCACTTACAACTTATATTATTTATATTTTATAGTTTTTATTTATTTATATTTATATAATTTATATTTATAATTTGTATTTACCTTTATATATATATTTCATCCTTTCTCACCAAAGTACCAATATAACTACAAAGAATTGGGAAACATCAGTTACAGTATGGTATAAAATATTTATGACTTATTTTTGGATCTCCCTATCTTTTTAAATTGTCAGCTGATCTAAATAAATATTCTCAGTCCCCACTTGGTGATGGTATATTTGATGTTAGTTTAAAACCAAACCAGAAAACTTTCTCTAAATTTTCTAAAATAACTTCTGTGGAATTAAAATGTTTTCTGCTAACATACAAAAGAGCTTTTAATGTGATATTTTGCTGGTTGTTTGAAAATGTGTTATCAACAGAAAATAGAAGTTTAAGTAGGGAGACTTGGAAGAACATACAGAGACTGTATTTTTTCCCATCTCTACCTAACATTTTATTGATGGAGTTCTTTTATTTAAACTAAAGTAAGATCCAAGTAATATTTTACTTGGATAATGTAGTCTGAATTTTGTAATCAAACCTAACCACCTGTCTATTCCTGAAAGCCATACTGACATCAGTAGTTTTATGAAAACTCTTTGTACTTCCAAAAACAACAGGTAACTCAGAGACCACTAGAGTGTTAATGACCATTTGCTACAGTTTTATACATTTTTAAAAAACTGCTGTGCTATCCATAAAACAAAGCAATAAAGTCTATTTGTAATACTCTTATTTCCAGCATTCATTCTTTCAAGATGGCCTGAGGTGAACATTTGTAATGTCATTTAAAATATTTCTTTTAATTTTTTTATCTTTGATTTTTTCCTTTCTTTAGTGCTTTTTTAATTTTTTTGAATTTATTTATATTGTATTTTTTCCATTACCATTTGCCTTCCTTATACCAATCTGTACCCAATAACCATACCAGTGTCCATGTCAGTGAGTTCTTTTTCCTTTTCACTTGACCCCTCCACCCCCTAACCCCTCACCCTCACTGGCTGTCATCCTGCTCTCTATCTATGAATTGGTGTCTATTTTGCTTGTTAGTTCAGTTTGTTCAGGAGATTTCACATGTGAGTAAAATCATACGGTATTTATCTTTCTCTGTCTGGCTTATTTCATTTAGCATAATGTTCTCTAGGTCCATCTATGCTGTGGCAAAGAGTAAAATTTTCTTCTTTTTTTATGACCAAGTAGTATTCCATTGTATAAATGCTCTACAGTTGTTTTAGCTAATCATCTACTGATAGACACTTGGGCTGCTTCCAAATCTTGGCTATTGTAAATAATGCTATAATCGACATAGGGGTGCTTATGTCTTTTCAAATTAGTGTATCAGGTTTCCTCAGATAAATTTCCAGAAGTAGAATCACTGGTTCATATGGCTGTTCCATTTTTAAGTTTTTGATGTACCTCCATACTGCTTTCCATAGTGGTCGCACAAGTTCACATTCTCATCAACAGTGCAAAAGTTTTCACCTTTCACCAGTTCCTTATCAGCAGTTGCTTGCTGATTTATTGATGATAGCCATTCTGACTGGTGTGAGGTGATATATTTCACTGTGGTTTCAAACTGCAATTCTCTGATGATTAGTGATGTTGAACATCTTTCTATATGTCTATTGACATCTGTATGTCCTCTTTGAAGAAGTGTCTATTCAGGTCCTTTGCCCATTTTTTATTTGGATTGTTTGTTTTTTGGTGTTGAGTTTTATAAGTTCTTTATAAATATTGGATATTAGCCCCTTAGCAGATCTATCAGCAAATATGTTCTCCCATTCAGTGGGTTGTCTTTTTATTTTATTGGTGGTTTCCTTTGCTTTGCAAAAACAATTTTTTAGCTCCCCTTAAGTTTGGGGGCAAGACAGGGATGTCTGCTTTCACTTCTCTTATTCAACATAGGACTGGAAGTCTTAGCCATAGCAATCAGACAAGAGGAAGAAATAAAAGGGATCCAAATTGGAAACAAAGAAGTAAAACTGTCTGTATTTGCAGATGACATAATACTGTACCTAGAGAATCCTAAAGATTCCACCAAGAAACTACTGGTAGTGATCAATGAATTCAATAAAGTAGCAGGATATAAAATTAATATCCAGAAATCAGTTGCATTTTAATATGCCAACAATGAACTATCAGAAAGGGAAATTAATAAAATAACCCCATTCACAATTGCTTAAAAAAGAATAAAATACCTAGGAAAAAATCTAACCAAGAATGTAAAAGACCTGTACTGGTAAAATTATGAGACACTGAAAAAAGAAATTGAAGAAGACACAAAAAAGTGGAAGCACATACTGTGTTCATGCATAGGAAGAATTAACATCATTAGAATGTTCATACTACCCAAAGCAATCTATACATTAAATGCAATTACTATCAAGATACCAATGACACCAATGACATATGTCACAGAACTAAAACAAATGTTTCAAAAATTTATATGGAACCACAATAGGCCCCAAATAGCAACAGCAATCTTGAGAAAGAAAAACAAATTTGGAATAATCACTTTACCTAATATCAAACTATATTACAAGGCCATAGTAATCAAAACAGCATGGTACTGGCATAAAAGCAAACATATAGATCAATGGAACAGAATAGAGAGCTGAGAAATAAACCCACACCTTTATAGTCACTTAATATTTGACAGAGGAAGTAAGCACATACAATGGGCTAAAGATACTGTTGAGAAAATTGGACAGATACATGTAGAAAAAATGTAATTAGACCACCTTCTTATACCACACACAAGAATAAATTCAAAATGGATTAAAGACTTAAATGTTAGACCTGAAACTATAAAAATCCTAGAAGGAAACATAGGCAATAAAGTCTTAAACATTGTTCATAGCAATATTTTATCTGATATATCTTCTCAGGCAAAGGAAACAAAAATAAGTAACAGGTGGGACTATATCTTTTAATTTTTTATTGTATTTTTCCATTACCACTTATCCCCTTTATATTATTTATAGCATTTTTTTCCTCAGATATTTGAAAGCATGATAAAAAGGCTTTATTTTATAGAACTTTTACTTGGCTAAATAGTATTTGATCTTGGCACAATTTGCTGCCCATTAAAAACAACAACAACAACAACACTATCATGTAGTATGATGAGATGGTTATTCCTTAACTTTTCAATCCTATTTCCTAGTAAAATAAATCAGGAGGTTGTATTTGGCCAACAAATATGGTTAAAGTGGTTGTTGGTACAAATACATTTGATCAGCTATTTTTAATAGACTTTACATTTTATTCATAAAATACTGCATGCTGGTGGTTAGGGGCTAGAAAGCTGTGCCTCCAGATTTGATGCTAAATCAAACATTTGTTTTGGAAATATAAATAAATAGAAAACAAAACATTAAAATTTTAGTTAAATAATTTTATACCTAAAAGTGTTCAACTTTTTAATGAAGCCCATTATGTGGGCTACATTACTTACATCTTTATTTGACAGTGTTGAGTGGTGCCGTGAGGCGGTTACACATGGTGTTTAGGCAATTATTACAATAGAAAAGATAGAGAAGAATTATCTCAGTTTAATTCACATGTACTATAGTTATTGAATATTTCTAATGCTCTCTGAACTAGTTAATATTCCAGTATTTCTGAATAAAAAAGGGGAAGATTTAGAGGAGTTAAATGCTTTATCGAAGGCCTCACAAAGAGTAGATAAAAAAGGAAAAATCTGAATTTGGTTGTGTCTAAATTTAACCTTACACCATGTGCTTCTACAAAGAACTGGCCTTTCTGCTACACTTTGGCCTTCCCTTTTCCTCATCATTCTTCCCAATTCGATCTTTTCCATTTCATTTTTGTTTTGTTTCTTTATATTATTCTTTGGCTCATATCAAGATACACTATACCATTTAGAATTAGCATGCAAAAGTCAACATAAACTGCAATTGTGAAAAGAAATCCTTACAAATAGCCATGTTATACATATTAATGTGCCCATGCCATAAGCAAAACAATTTTTACAATCTACTATTTAAAGTTTTTATTGGTGGTAGGAAATAAAAATTTGGACCACCAAAAAATACCAATCACACACCATTCATGAAGGGCTTATTTAATACCTGGCACTAAATTTAGCTATTTAAATAAAGCATCTAATTTAATCTTCACCACAACTTATGACACAGACATTATTACTGGTAATTTACTGTGGAGAAATTTGAGGTCTGGAGACATTACGCATTTTAACCAAGGTCATACAATTTATCAGGTTAAGCAGAAATTTGGACTCACATTTGATTGATTGCAGAGATTGTGCTACATTAACAATTTGGTTGAGCTTTATCTAAGCCACTTGTGTGTGCTCCTTCATGAAAGAATATTTTGAGTAGAGAGAGAGATTGATAGCTATGTGTCTCAAGATCACTTTCTCAGCACAAGTATAGCAAATTACTACTTTTTGATACTTTTCCTAAAAAGTGTCAAAGAACCATTTTTGAGAGTGAGAGAGAGAGAAGAGAGAGAGAAGAAAGAGAAGAGAGAGAAGGAAGGAAGGGAAGAGGAAAGGAAATACTCCCTCACTTCCTTGGTTGATGGTCAGATTCAAAGTCCTGTGACAAATGAGCAGGTAAATTGTGAAATAGAAGCAGAATTTTCTTTGTTATTACAGCAAAAGGAGTTGTTATATCCAACATTTTCACGTTTCCTTATTTCTATCAGTATAGTCACTGACCCAGTGCTTGAAGCAGAAGCTGACATGCGGGGAAATGCCAAAGGCAAGGCCACTTTTCAGGGACAAAGAGATTCAAGCGGTAACTCCCCTTCTCTAGTAGATCCTGGCTGGGCTCCATGCCAGGAAAGCACTCCTAGCTCCTCTGGATAGCAACTGAGATTGAATGTGATGTTGAGAGCTTTCGCTTATCCTATCATTCTGAATTGCATGTTTCTACTCTGAGTACTGATGAAGGGAAAGAATAATAAGTACAGCCAACCGCCAGAAACTTTTTGTTACCTCAGAGCATATCTATTTTTCAGCTGGATAACTTTTATTTTTCCATTTTAATTGCTTTGTTTGTATCGCCCCTTTTCTCATGGCAGTTTCTAAATGCCACTTTGGAGAGTCTTTTGTGTTCAGAACAGTGACAGTACCACAGAGATCTCAAACTAAGCATGAAAGCCTGGATCTAATACCTTCTTGTCGCTCTCCTTGTATCTAATAGGTCTGCTTGCATTTCTTGCTGCTATGATATCAGGACATAGAGGGATGCCTACTGAGAAAGAAACTAGGAGTGGCGGAAAAGCAAATAGGAAGAAATCCTTGCCAGAACTCTGATTTGTTGACTGATCCAACTGCATACACATTACGCAACCAGACAGCCTACAATGGTGATGAGTGCAGTCAAGAAAGTGAGAGGTAGAAAAAACAAGCTCTTAAGCCTGCCTTGGACAGTTGTGTAATGCTCTCCAGCAGGAAAAAGCAGGTAACCATAATCACTCACTTCACATTCACAGAGATCTAAGAATGAATTTGATCATGTCTGTGGGGTGTTTTGAGGCTTTTGGAATAGAGTCATTCTACAAATATATATTTCTATGTATGGTTGTGTGTGTATGCACGTGTGTGTGTGTAATTTTTCTTGAGTAATAGGACAGAAAGGGAGAACTGACTCCTACATGACTTGACGAGTACATTTAATAAATAGTCTCTGTATGTTGTGTGCTCACATACCTAAACATTTTTACAGGTAAGTTTTTTCAGTCTTATGAAAAATGTCTTTTTGCTGTATTGGGGTCTTAAATATCCATGGTGCAAACTGGCAGCTTTGTGCTTTTCATTCAGTATCCAGCAGATGAGCAAATCTCAGGACTGAGCTATTGATCCAGCTGAACTCACAAGCAGAAGGTCCTTACTCTTCTGGTTCAGTAGCCTTGGACATAGTATACAAAATAATTTGCTGCATTCTTCAAAGTGATTTTCCCTTAGGGTAGGAAAAACACAGTTGGAGCGATCCAAAAATATTTCACTGCATTCAACAATAAAAGGAACATTTTTAATAAGTTTACTAATACAAGCCCACCTGTTTTGTTTATGTTTGATGTTGTTTTTGTTTTATTTTGTGGGATTTCCATGAAAAAGGCCAAAAGAGCATAACATTAATCAAAATCCCTTTACAACAATTTTAACCTGCTCATCACAAGCTAACCTCTTACTCTTCTTTTTTTTTTTTTTAATCACTCAGGCTTTGGGGAAAATACTTAATTTTCAAATGACTTTTTATTAACATTCATTATCACACTATTATTTGTATCATGATTTTGTTTTTTTAATTTATGTATCATATTATTCTCAAGATGTGAAATGACATCTTTCTGTTTCATAGAAAAGACAATGAAGAAGAAAGAAGATAAACAGTTGGTAGTCACCATGAAAAGAAGGAGCATGTCAAGATCCTTATTTATTAGGCTACTGTCTTTTGAAGGCACAGGGTTCAAGTGTCCAGGAAGGTGACTTGGATGTTTAGTCCAGTGAAACCAGTCAGCCTTTGAATTCAAATCAGACTTCAACCAAGACTTACAGACTAAGTTAAGTGATCAGGACTGGTCTTCCTAAAACTCAATTTCTTAACCTATAAAATGACACTACAACTTAAAGTCAATGTGAGATTCAGGCTGGAACAGAAATGTACTGAAAGCATTCAGCATAATTCTGGAACACAGTAAGCACTTAATCAGTACTTAATGTTATGAAAAGTAACATATCAGTAGCAGTAATGGCAGAGTCATAGGGACACAAGAATACAGATTAAACCCAAGCAAGTCAACCGTTTAAGACAAATGTTTACTCCCTGAAATGTTAGGCAGTGTCTTAGACACTTTAGGTACTGGGGGTCTCAACTAAGAAAAATAAGGTATGATGTCTGCTCTAAAGAACTACCTAGTTTATGGTGCATGGGAAATATATTTAACATAAGACAACTGAGTACCAAATGAATAATAAAGATAATAAAATAGGGGGTTTAGAGGAGTTAGAGTTCATAGAATGGAATAGTAATAGCACTCATTATCAGGTAAAAATGCAGAACTAGGATATGTATATGTAAGAGATCTGTCTGGAAAAAATCCAGCCATTGTTAATATAATGGGAATGGTTTGTGTGACATCCATGTAACCTGGCAGCCAAGGAGAGTGAACTGGAATGTGCATGTGTGAACAATGATGACTTCACTGTACTAGTCAGTGGGGGTGGTAGATGCCATTGAGTGAGCATGGATAGTGTGGCAGTAGCATTTTAAATGACTGAGTGAGTAGGGCAAGTAATCTGCATCAAATTTTGCATTAAGCTTGAACATTCCTCCACAGGAACTATTCAGATAATTCAGAATGCCGCAGCTATGAGCAACTGGTGATTGGCAGCTTCATTACAACCATGTGCCTGCTCATGCATCACATCTCCTGCAGAGTTTTTTGGTGAAACATCAAATCACCCAGCTGACTCAGCCCAACTGCAGCCCAGATTTGGTGCCCTGCAACTTCTGGCTTTTCCCAAAACTAAAATCACCTTTGAAAGGGAAGAGATTTCAAACCATCAGTGAGATTCAGGAAAATATGACAGGGCAGCTGATGGCAATTGGGAGAACTGTGTGAGCTCCCAAGATGCCTACCTTGAACGGGACTGAGGCATCATTGTCCTATGTATGGTGTTTCTTGTATCTTGTATCTTCTTCAGTAAATGTCTCTATTTTTCATATTACATGGCTGGATACTTCTGAACATACCTCATATATATACATAAACACATATATGCATAATATGTGCATTATTCATGTTATACCTACCTATGTGTAATATACATACACATACATGTAGGTACACATATGCACATATGCCTACCTACATATATTATATACAATTAAGATACATAGTAAACTAGCAAAAACATTTAACTATTATCTTAATATTAAGTAATGCTAGGAAAACAATTTCTATTTGATGGACTGAAAAAACCAATCACCAAAAAAAAAAGTTAGAACAAGCAAGAATTTGAGTAGCCTCAGAAGTCCAATGCCAAGTATTATATTTCAGTTTGCTTCTAAGAAATTATTTGAGCTAATATAGCTTGTATCAATAAGGAATGAGGGAAGTGGAGCTCTTTTTAATAAAAGTAACAATTGGTGTGTAATTGTATAATCAATAGCCTTTTTTAGGAGGTGTATGGACAGGTGCCCAGATCACTGAACTGAAGATTTTATGCATCCAATACATGATGAATGAGACATTAGCTAATAATCATCTTGTGGTCACACCAAGTAGGCTTTAATGAGTTGGTAAGTTAATATTCATTATTATTTTTTATTATTATAGATAATTGGATTGAAGTTCAGGATACCAAGATAAATTTATCCTCAGAATGTTCATACTTATTGTCCAGTCTCCTATTTTGCTGTTAGTGTCTCATGTTGGTGAGATTTGAAAGTAAAAACTATTTAAAAAGAGATAGAGAGCCCTGGCTGGTGTAGCTCAGTGGATTGAGCGTGGGCTGGGAACCAGACGGTCCCGGTTCGATTCCCGGTCAGGGCACATGCCTGGGTTGCGGGCCAGGTCCCCTGTGAGGGCCATGTGAGAGGCAACCATACATTGCTGGTTCTCTCCTTCTCTGTCTCCCTCCCTTCTCCCCTCTCGAAAAATAAATAAATAAAATCTTAAAAAAATAAAATAAAAATAAAAAGAGATAGAGAGAATTAAATTTTATTACTTAGGAGTGATGTATACATTTATTAATTCAATAAATGTCTTCGGACCTGTGGACACCACTGTAAATAGAAATAAATCAATACATATAGCAAATTATAAATTACATACAAGAATTGTTAAGTGATAAAAGCAGTTTTAGGAAAAATGAAGGGGAACACTATATGAGTAGAGATTCTTTTTGAAACTCTCTAAGGAGATCAAATTTGAGCAGAGACCAGTGACATTATAGGGTGAGCCATTCACGTGACGTCTCGAGTTAGAGGCTGAAGTAGATTCAGTTTATTTTAAGAACAGCAAGAAGGCCAATATGTCTAGAGGCACAGAGAGGTTTAGTAACTTGCCTGAAATTCTTTCAGTTTTGAAACTGAGAATTTTCATTTTTATGGCTACACTTGATTAACTTAGTTTTATGTAACCTCAAAACTGCCCCTACCTGTGTTATGTTAGAATACAGAAGAAAGAAGGTCAAAATTAATTTAAAGCAGTCCCATCATAGTAACCCCAGGAACCTGGCTCTGTTAAAAACAAAAGTAAACAAGAGTCCACAGACATAGCAAACTGCAGAAGTAAACCTGCAATGTCTTAAGCTACGTGGAATGATTGGATATAGAATATATACATTCCACAAAAATCTCCAGGGATAGAATGATTTCCAGAGAGTTCCTTAAACTTACAGAAAAAGACAATTCCCATACTAGCAAAACTGTTTTAAAACACATTTTTAAATGCTGCTTAATTACAAATCCAATTAAAATATCACACAAAATTTAAAACAACATAAACAGGAATATTAAAAGATTGTTTTGATTTGCATTAAAAAAGTGCATCACTTGACAGTTGCAATCTGCAGAAAAGGATTCCAAAATTTCATCTTGGTTTAGTCAGCGATGTCGACTATGCTATTTTAATATCTAATGAGCAGCAAAATCTTCAACAAATACAATAAAGAGTTAATATCCTTATAATATTGAGATCTCTTTCAAACCAATAACTGAAACTCTAATGCCTTCATGAGAAAAAAAATGGGCAAATGATATATAACATCTAAAGATGCTAGAATATAATGGCAAATTAGCATGAGAAATATTTAATTTTTTAGTAATAAAATTAAATCAGCCATAAAATCCTGTATCACCCTAGCAGGTAAAGAAACAGGTAAAGAAAAAATACCACTCATCATCAGTGGTAGTGAATGGTTGGTGAAATAGCCATGACTGGGTAGCATACAAAGTATTTCCTTAGCGATTTTCAGATCTCTCATAAGTGTCTGATTCAGGAAATCAGGGTTTCCTGCATAATAAAGAAAAATGCTCCACAACTTTGTCATTATACAGAGTGAAGTTGATCTAATGTGACCTCTATCAATGTTTTAGTCTATATTGGGTAAAAATTTAGTTACTATCTGGGTTATTTTCCAACATTTCAAATAACTGATGCTACTTTTTACAAACCAATTTGAAACCAGAAATTTAAAAGAAATCTCTCTTTAACACACTTGCTAACATAGTGATTTCTCAAAATGAGGCCCAGTGATGACCTGGAACCCGTCGGAACATATTCTAGCCTGGGAATCTGAATTTGTGAGACTCCCAAAAGTGGCTGATGCACACAAGTCTGAGACTCACTGGCACAGAATAAACTATCAGAAAAATTAATCCATACTGGCACACAGGAGGAGACATAGACGTGTCTCAGAAACATACACCTACAAAGCAGCAAGCACTTGAAAATTGAGGCACTTGTAAATTCCCTTGGAAGTCAGTCTGGGAGTCTAGAGAATGACTTCTCATAATGGATCCCAGGATCAATGTTGGCAGCTAACTTCCCACGCCGTCCTGTGCACTGATGCTGACAGGGATGCAATAGGGCAACTCCAGGGCTAGAACTAGTCACCAGCCACACTTGATAAAGACAGCAGGAGACCAGCTGTTCCTCTCCCCTATGAGCAGTTCACTTATGGCCACCCATTAAGTCAGCACACAGACACTTTGGCTTCAGACTTTTGCCTATTCTCTTGAAAGTTACAATGGATCCGATTTCCTGAAGTTCTGCTTATTGCCATATCTTCCTGTCATCTTGTGACCATGAATTGCATGTCAATAAAAGATGAGTATGTACTCAAACTCCACAGTACAGAATAGAAAACAAATTCAGACTTCTCTTTAAAAAGCTACATATCAGAATTCTTTTTCTTGCAAACAGAGACAGGTGAATGGAAAATATAATACGTAACATGATGGTGGGACTCTGGCAGTAATAAAGGGTAACTGTCAGCCTGCTTGCAGCTTGTTTGTTCACACTTCAGGCCAGTTTCATGAGCAGGAAAAATAGAACTGTGTTTTTTTCATTTGTAAAGCTATAAAAAAGAAATGACATTTTTATTTGTTATATGAATAGTTTTCAATTGTTTCTAAGTTTCTTTGAAACCACTCTTTAAAAATATTTTTGAGAATGTTAATAAACGTTCTTAAGTAAAAAAATCTGTGCCTTTACCTACAGTTTCAGTTTTTCAGTATACAAAAAGGACTTTGCAAAATCATTTCAGTATTTCTGTTAAACGCTCAAATATAAACAAAGAGTAAATACAAATGCCAGGAGTCTGTTAAAATTCGACAAATGTGTCCTTACCCACTATGCTTTGCTTGAATTGGATCCTTTGTGTCTCCACTTCCCCCAGCCTTAGCCAAGTGCCTTTAGTCTCTCACTAGTGCCCTGAGGATGACGATACAATGGTGTTCATTCAGTGCTGTGGCATGTGCAGAACTGTGGTTCAAGGTCCCTTCATTGTTCCCTCGGGTAGCCATTCCATGAGTGAGTTCTACTTGTCCTTAAGGATGGGCACTACAGATTTTTTACTCTCTCAGTGCCTAAAAATATCTTTCATCAAAAAAATTAAGGTAATCATTTTTCTTATTTATGGTACAGAAATAGTGCATGGACATGCAAAACACTTTAACAACACATTAGGAAAAATAAAGGATAATGTTATCTTTTCTTCCACTGCCCATCTTTCCAGTATGTTCATAGTTTTAGAGACTTTAGAGGCTGATATTTACTTTTAATATAATTGCTGTAAAGGAAAAATTGAATTGAGAATCTGTATAAGGTGATAAAGTAATTCCAAATAGCAGTCGTATTACTATTCATCACTGATCACTAAATGGAGCTCATTATAAATGTACTGGGAGACTACCAGAAAGGCACTGTTGATGTACTTTACATAGATCAACAAGCCATATAAAAAATAAAAGCCACAATGCTTACTGAAATGTAAGTGATTAAACATTAATGACTGTAAAGCTTAGTCAAACACTGAAAGACTTAAAGCCTTCCACAGTACATCATGTTGAGCGTCAACGGATAAAACAGAATGCCAATATTAGTTGGAATGTTCTTGAAAAGAGTTAAGCTTTGTCAATAACTATAAATGCAGATGTGCCAATATCTAAAAATCTATGAATCTCTATATACTGTTTGTAGAGGCTTAATTAGTTTGTACCAAAAATATTCTGGTACTGGTTGGCATTGAAAATAAACAAAACTGGCCCTGGCTGGTGTGGTTCAGTGGGTTGAGTACCAGCCTATGAACCAAAGGGTTGCAGGTTCAATTCCTAGTCAGGGCACATGCCTGTGTTGCAGACCAGCCAGGTCCCCAGTAGGGGGCGCATGAGAGGCAACCATACCTTGTTTCTCTCCCTCTCCCTCCCTTCCCCTTTCTCTAAAAATAAATAAATAAAATCTTTATTTTAAAAAAGAAAAGAAAACTGAAAATAACTTTATATTTACTTATTTGTGCCATGTGTATGGATTTTTGGTGTTGATATAGTCAAGTATTTATTATCTACACTCAAGAAGTTAGAGAATGAATAAATTAAATCTTTGTTTTTCTTTCTTCAGAGCCTCTCTACCGAGTGAATTCTCTGGTGACAGCAAGTTTAAACACATATCAATCAAATATGAACTAAGTATTAGAAAAGAAGCAAACAGTCCTGCAACCAATTTTTGTAATCTCAAAGAAGTCTCCAAACTCCATACTTAGCCACTTTGGACAATCACCTCGCAGAAGGGGAAAATGTAAGAATTCAGGATGGATAGCACTGTAATCCCAAATTCTATTTCATCTTGTGCCTCACTCCTGTCCCAGGTGAATTTGTGGCCTTATCTGACCAAAAAAAAAAAAAAAAAGTTGGTTTATCCTGCTATCATTCCACTAGCCTTAGATAACCCTTTTTCACAAGAACTCAGGAGCAGAATATTCCTCACCAATGTGGGAAACGCTTACTAGTAAAAGATGAGCAAGTCAGAGCATCTCCAAAAAGTTATTAACGGACAGTATAGATGTCACAAAGCATAGTTTGGGTATATTTTGGAATTGAAAATGAATAAGGCGTGAGATAATACTCAATAATAATTTTTAGTTTTGTTAGGTATAATAATGTTATTTTGACAATGTAAGAAGATATGTTTGTCCTTCAGAGAGGGATGTTATATTCTCTGTGTAATATTTGCTTTTGTCTTTCCCCCACTACCACTCCACCTCATTTCATAGAAGAGTCATCAAATCATTGCTTCCAATTCCACATCTGTTTAACTGTAAATGTATTTTGGTGATTGTACTTATAGTGAATATTTATCCAGCTATTAATTATAGCTTGGTGTAGGAGGAAGTACTGCATTTGACATCAGAGACCTGGGTTCCAATCTTCTCTGCTGTTGAGTCATACCGCCTTATTTTCAAAAAGTCACTTAACCGGTTTAAATTAGTTATCGTTGCTTTAATCTCTCTTGTTAATTACCTAGTTATTTTGAAGGATCAAATGAAGCAGTAAATTTAAAAATTCTACATGAACCACAATACATCCACATGAGGTATGGTTGAGATGCTCCAATAATCCTGAACGTAGCAGATAAGAAATGTAAATAAGGGGTAAAGTTCCTGGGCCGAGAGCACAAAGTAGAAAAACTTTAACCACTAACATCATAATACTTTTGAAGAATAAAGCTGTATTTTTCTGGGAAAATACCAGAGATTCAAGGTAAATGTCAAGATTTACAAAATAAAATAATGGCATAAAGCACCTTTCAGTGATCTTCAGTTTTTCTGCAAAATCTTTTTAAGTCACCAAAATCCTCACATATGTAAATTTTTGTGGCAACCAGTGAAAGCACTAAATTTCAGGTCCAGTTTGGCTGAAAGCGAATGATACTACATAGAGATATCAGAGAAGGCAATATTTCTTATCGTATGGCAGAAGAGTAGAAGAAAACGCTCAGAAATCTATCAAAATTAGATTTATATGAGCAATCATAAGCTCTGAAATGTACCACAGTTTCTGATAGACCAGGAGGCTTCAGCTGGCCTAGCTACATGCACAATTAAACATAACACATGGAAAGAAACAAAAATACTGTCAGAGAGATTTAAAATATCATATGATATAAAAGGAGAGGGTATCATTTCTGGTTGAGTTTATCAGGTTATCATATAAGAGAGGAATTTGAGCTTTTGGGTTTTGATTTATCTCATTTTGTTTTTATATTAATGTATGAATGAAGTTTAAAGAAGATAAAGACATCCTAGAGAAATCATTTTCCTTCAAATGAATATCCAAATTTCACTGTAGAAACATAAAATTCAACCAAACTCTCCATTCCTACCTTACTTTATTCAAAAGATCTTCATTTCTTCATTCACTCATTAAGCCAAAAGAGTTTTACTTTATTTCCACTGTGTGGTCAATACAGTGCCAGACACTGAGCTCACACAAAAATGAGTGAAATCCTGTCCTTCCCCTCAGAGTGCTTCTGCTCCAGTGAGAGGGCTTGTTGCCTAGCTTTCTAATGTATGTTGAGCTCATAACCATCACTCCCTAAAAAGCATTAATGTCTAAAGCTATCCTCTGTTTTATGTTAAAGGTTTATGGCAGATAACAAAGGTTTTTATTTAATTATATTCTTATCATTACCAACAAATATTTCTTGAGTATTAAAAAAGGATCATCTTTTAAAGATAATTTGAATTTTATACTATTTTTTTAACTTGGTAGTAAAGTACAGTTGGAGATAAACCTGCAAATCATCAGAATTCTCACCTAAGTCATTAAGAAAAGACTTAAAACTGAGATTGTTGAGGACATAAAAGTTTATAGAGAGGATGATTATAATTAGAATTTTTTGGTTGATATACCTATGGTACAAGAATGCAGTAAAATATGAACTCAAGAAACTACTCTTCCTTATAATCATATTTCTCATGGTAAATAAGTAAATTAGCATTCTAATTTTTGCAAAAAAAATCCTCGCCTTTAAGAAATATAGAGTCTAATTCAGTGTTTCTTACTCTCTTTTGGATTATAGAATGCTGAGACACAGAAAAAGACGATCGGTCTTTTTACAGAATAGCGCACATATGGACCTACACACACAAAATTTTTTTATAGATCAGGGGATTTTTTTAAACTCCTGTTCTAGTTAGTAGAGGAAACAATCAAGTTCTCAAATGATTATAATAAATGCTATCACTTGCAAAACCATGATATTTACAGGACTTGGAGAAAACTGTATATTTTATTATCTTGGACCACCTTGTGATAACTGTAGTGATCTAATTTTTATTGAACTTATGGGGTTACGTTGGTTAATAAAATTATATAGATGTAGAGATGCGATTTAAAAATGTGATTTTTTAAAAAAGCCATTCTAGAAGGAAGGCAATATACTGAGATACTGAAAGGCAAAGTCTTTTTCACGTTATATCCCTGGAGCCAAAAGCAATCTCTGGCATACATATGGTAAGTGCACAATAACCTTTGTTGAAAAAAGCAAAGGCCATGGATAAACCAACAACAGAATATTCATTCTTACAGCTCTTTGCCTGATACCAAATTGTTCTTATTATACTTCTAAGACAAAGACTCACCATTAGATTCACCCCTTTGCATCCCCAGCTGCCTCTAGCAGGGTCTGAGTAGCCTTTGCATTTCTACTGCGGTTGCTGATCAACCCTGTAGCCATTAGACCACAATCTCTTTGGTTTTAAGAAAAAAATGTTAGAGTTTAAGTAGTGCTATAAAATTAAACAATAACTTTGGCGCTGCATTTAAAATAACAGCCTGCTTAAAGGCAAAATTCTCTTCCCCACTTCACAGTGTAAATTTCTATTTCACATTCTGTACTTGTTCAACAAGCAGTCCCATCCCCAGACACTGGGAGAGAGAACTGTGAGAGGGTAATGAATGCAGGAGCTGGGAGAGACAGGCAGTGCAGGAACAGGCTGCATGCTGTGGTTTAAAGAAAATGTGGCCCCAAAGCACAGTCATTAAACATACACCGTGTTGATAACACAGGTAGGAAAGGTGGACTGAATTTTGATTATTTTGCTATTTTAAAGATAATCCTCTCATTATCTAAATACTTCTAGTCCCAGGAAGGCATTCTTACAAAGAGGAAAGTTTCGCCTTTTCAAACATACTCTACTGGGTATGTCAGAAATTAGAGAAATTAGAGAAATTACATTTTACTAATATATGTGAAGTAATTATTGGAAAAATACCCTGGAGATTTCGAAATCCTGTGTTATTTAGAATTAAAAGACTCTGGCTTTAAATATGTGTCAAAGAAAAATGCCAAAAGTACATACACTATTACATCTTGTAGTAGTCTACTTTAAAGTTTATTGGAGAAATATTTATATAATGTCATGCATTTTGCAGTAACATGGAAAAGCTAATGCTTGTGGAAAGGCATCCAGACCTGACCCCCACAACAGTTTAACTTTCCAGTAAAAAATTATCATGTACAGTAGGATGTATGGTAGTACTTCTTGGGCTATTAGGAATAATACTGGAAATTAAGTTTTTTAAGTCCACCAATTAGAATACTTATATGTATTATACACAGCCTTATATATCAGTCTTCCATGAATCATAACACATTATAAAATAAGGAAAGAAAGAAATGTTGAGCTTAGAATGATCATATGTATAACATGTCTGAAAATGTTTTCCCAGATGTTTTGCTACATTAAACAAAGTCTTAAATGCTTAGATTAGGGATTAATAAACTAGGGTCAGTCTGTGGCCTTTAAGCTAAGGGTGGTTTTAAATTTTAAATGGTTGCAAAACAGAACAAAACAAAGAGAAATATATGACAGAGACCATATGTAGCTCCCAAAGCCTAAAACATTTATTATCTGGTCACCTATAGAAATATTTTGTCAGAAATATTTAGATTCTAATGTACTAGTGACCAGCCTTAATGTGCAATTTTGGATTCAGTTGGAAATACCACATTATTTATACCAAAGACACTTCTCTTCTGCAGCAGTTAATTTGTGCCATTTAGATCTAGAAAAGATGGAAAACTTTCCTAGCAACAAATCAAATGTTCAAATTTCTTGTTAATTTTAATCATACTAACTAGATTTGGCTTCCTTATCAAACATAATGCTTAGGAATAAGGAATAAAGTTATTCTACGATCATTTTTAAATTGAGTGATTTTTTACATATTTTGAAAAAAATATGGATCTGAGATCCAAAACACTGACTTTTTGAAAGCATTGAAAAATTCTTATACCCAACTGTACTATACTTTCCTATGAATTCTTCTTCAGAATAAGCCGCATCTCTCCCCATGTTTTTGAATATGTACCTTTACATAAAGATACTTAGATATTCTAATCTAAAAAGTTTTCAAGTGTATTTATTCAATAACATAAAACCCTTTTAATATGCTTACCTATCCTGTAGATTAACTATATAGTTCAGAATTCAAGCTCAATTAATACAATTCTATCATTAAAATTATTACTATAACTGATATTCTTTTTAAATTAGGTATGTGAAAAATAAATAAATAAATAAAATAGATGGAAATCTAACTATCATGGGACGGCACTAAAAAATAAAATGGGTCTGGTCATGAGTAGTCAATGATTCCAATATTATAAGCTAATAATGTATTACAGAATGGTCTTTTACATCATATAAGAGTTAATAAAATAAACTTAACAATGTTATTTTTCTATTTTAAACAAGTCATAATACAGTGTCAGTGATATCTTATTTCTAGAAATGTGAAATTATTACTTGTGGTTATATCTCTAATTATGAAAAGTGGTATAGAGAAATATAAGTACTATGAAAGAGAATTTAATTAGAATGTGTTTTCACAAACATAAGAAAAAAACATTTTTTCTTAAAGTACATATGAAAACTATTACAAAAATTAAAAGAAACAAAATTTTTATTTTGATAAGTCCATGCCATATAAGTAAGAAATTCTACCTTATTTAAGCCTTTTCTATTAGGTAAACTATTTGCCATAATTTTAAGTTGAGTTTTTAACTCTGATATCTGGGATGCCCTGAGACACAGTAACATTATCTAGATCAAACACTTAGATAATTCTAAGTTTTGAAGTAATAAATCACTGCTCTTTTACTTAGGAAAAAAGGGTTTGTTGGAAGTATACTTGAAATCTTTGACAAACTCTACATCAAACAAAGTCAAGCCAAAAATAATGCCCAAGATCAACTTAAGACCAAGTAAAGATCAATGAGTTATAATATGAATTTGAAAGATTATAAGTCATTATAAAGGCTGCAAGATTTGTTATTTTAAAGCAAATGCACATCTTCTGTGGGTAAAACAGCCCAAAGCAGTCTCTTTTAAGCCATCTATTCCAAAAGATAAAACACCTCTGAAACAACAAGCCTGTGACATCTGTGACACGGGAGACATGCAGAAGTCATTAAGGGTATCCCGAGGGGTTCCAACAGTTGCTTCACTTAGGGTGGGTGTGAGAAGGCTTGAAATTAAATTACTTTAAAATAAAGTTAGAACACTAAGCAATTTCCTGCTTTTTACTCAGTAGGGTTTCCCATGAGAAAAGAAAGTAGGCAAAAAGCTCAGACAGACAGACAAACATATTTACCCCTAGGTGGAAGGTACAAATTAAATTAGCCTGCTACAAAAGGGAGATGTTTTCTCCTTCTGTTCAGATGTCATGGTAGTGAGGAAACATCGTCTGGGGCCAAGAAAAATGGCACAAATGCATTCATCTGAGCTACCATTCATCCTGATCCAAGGTCTAAACAGAACACATAAAAGAACAGCACTGTTGAAGGACTTCCTCTCCCTAGTTACCAAGTTGAAACTTGCAAAGGAACATGGGAGCAGGGGGTGGGGTGCTTTCCAGAATGTTTCAATGTTGATGGAAGTGTCAGAGGTTGTTATGGAGTTAATGACTGAATCTGAAATCACATCAGTATAATTTAATTTCATATTTCATAGAAAGACTGTATTTTATGGTACACAGCATGGTGTGTATAAAGGTACATTGTGAACTTTCTTTCCCTCTGTAGCTGGAAACCAATATACGCACTCCCAAAGAGTCAAGTATCTATTATAATGCCTCATTAATATGCATGTTTTTGGCACTCAGTTTGGTTCAGCTGGTATGCTTTCCAGTATCTCATTCTTTATTTATATGAGACTAGGAGGTGTGACCTATGGAGCCAGTTGGCTGTCATGAATTGGAATATTCATTAAGCCTCATGAATTATGCATTAGGCTGCTTATAATACTGAGATCCACATTTGATCTAGCCAGAACTCTCAACTGCTTCCCGTTCAATGGAATGATCCACATTTTGGTCAAACTATATATGTGTTCCATACACTGCAGAAGGAGTACTTGTGTATTTGCTATCCAGAAATGCTTGGAGATTTTGCAACTCATGTCTAAGTGGGTTTCTTTTTTTTTTTTTTTTTTTTTAATGTTTGAAGAACACAGCAGACATGGTTCTCCTCTGGCAAACCATGTCTGAGTAGTATTCTTCTCCAGCCTGATTACTATTTCCATCTATTACTGCTCTTGACTATAAAAGTCACCAATAACTGGTGAGCAGCTTGGATTACAAAAGATACGTAGCTATCTCATGGTGAATCACACATAAAAGCAAAGCCAAATATAAAGAACAAGGAGAGTGCTTATAAAAATGTAGCTTTTCTTATCTAAAATAAGGAAATTATTTTACTGATAATCTTACCATTTTTATTGCTTTTTTCATGGACAGGTATATCCAGGCCTACAATGTAATTTGTAGGTTTTGCTGATGTTGAAAGCTTTTACGAAAATTCAAAAACAATATTTATTAGTTAGTCATTGTTTTAATTTTTAAATGTATGCATCAATATTAAATTCACGCTATATTTAAATACATACCTTTTGAAACAACAACAAAAAACAGTTGAAAAAATCAACTGGTAATAATTAATATAATCTCTTAAACATACTGAGTGAGGTAAAAGTAGGTTTATAGTTGTGAGCACATGAAACACAGTTTATTCTTGCGCTATTCATTATTGTATTATATTTTCCATATGAACAATTGTAGACTTACTTTTTTCCTACCCTATATATGAGCAAGCTCAAGCCCTAGAGCCATTTCACTTTTTAGATGCTTAATACAAACTACTCAAGTTAAAATTTCCCTCACAAAAATCTATTCTTAGGTAAAAATAAGATTTTATGTAGCATTCATCTCAAATCTTTGACTAAAAAGTTTCCACTTTTTCTTTTTTTAATGTAGACCTGCCTCGGAAGGAAAGCTTATTCAGGGAATTATTATCAGTTAAAGTCTAGGACACAATTTAAATTAGCCCATTCTGTTTGCCATATTCTGGAAGATTAGACTAAAGAATCTATAGTCAGTTCTACAAAAGGTCATGGGTGAGTCCTGGGTAAAATAGCATTGTTTACAGATTTTTTAGTGAAGAGATTAGCTGTCATTTATTTTCACATACCTAACTGAGGAGCTTTAGTGGTTCCCAGTAAGAGTGTGTTCTCTTCTCTTTCTTAGCCTGTCACATCCTTGTCAGTTTCAATAAAATTACTTACCTGAATTATGCAAATGAGGTTTTGTTATGTCCAGCTCCCATCATTGTTCATCTCCACTATAGCTGAAAATTCTAGCAGACCCCTTGCTTACACTGTCTGATTCCAGGACTCCTTAGGTCAAGACCTTTCAACCTCGGAGCTTGACTTATGCCACAACCATTTGACAAATCGCCCAGACCTTCACAAAAGCCGGTTGAGCTCCAGAGTGGCTGCTCTCTCTATACACCACTGTTTCTCTGTTTTGACATTTCCTTCTCACTTTTCCTCTCAGTAATTAGACAAAGAGAGAAAAAGACGTTTGTGTTTAAAGAATGCTTTCATTTAGGACTGTGATAAATGGCTCCCCTTTCCAAGAAGCTGCAATCCCACTGCAGGACAGAAGGTTCCTTCAAAAAGGGGCCTGGACAGTGGAGGCCGCCCACCAAAGCCTTCCCAGACGTCAGCATTGCCTCTTAAGCCCACAGAGAGTGTCCACTGATCTCATCTGTATTTTCAGTAAAAGGGAAAAATGTACCATGAACTTCCCATATTAAATCTATCGTGGTTGTAAATCTAAGGACACTGAGTTTATAATTTGTGTTTCTAGCAATATTTGAGGTTGAAAACAAATTTGGAACAAAAAGGCATTGTGAATTTTTAAAAGCCATCGTGGTACCCTTAAAAAATCTCAGTTCAATCACTAAATTCCAGATTATAATATGCCCCCTCTCCAATGTGTTTCATATATCATCTTGAAAATGAATGAATAACAGAACTATCAGAGATCTGACATTTTAGTGGTCCATGACAAATTCAAAATAATTGTGGGGAAGTTTGATCATGTTCTTTTAAAAATAAAATACAACTTTATCATACTGCAAAAGGGAAAACTGGCATATAATTTAAAATTTTTAATACAGAGTAATTTATGTCAACCATGTTTTCATAAGCTTCTTTCAAAATAGTGAGTTGATGTTTATTACTCCATTGGGAAAGAAAGATTGCCAAACATGCGAACTAATGGAAACTGCATGTGACTCAACAGTTGAGAGTTTCAGTGAAGAATTAGTGTGTTCCTGTGCATGCCATGGTTAATCTGTTGCCTTTGTTCATGGTATTGCATTAATCAGAACATCACCACATGACATTCCCAAATGAGGCAAGTCACCTCGATGACCTGATATCACACTTGAATTCATAAACCAACAAATCTACCTTTAAAGTTTAAGGTATGACACACAACTTTATTCACAAATTAAGGGGGGAAATAAGAAAACGTGAGATTTTTAAAAATACTCATTAGAATTTGACATATGGCATTTATCTGATTTATGGAGCACTCCATTTAGATTCATTTAAGTTAGCACTGTTATGGCACATTAAATGTTTACAAAAGAGTATTATTTTTATTTTGTTTAATTTTTACTAATTAATACTTACAAATAGCTCCTAATGGATTTATAAAACATTTATTTTAATAAAAAGGAAATGTGCCACACAATTTTTAAAAGCCAGTGTCAATTTGTGTAAACAAACTATCTGTGGTCCTTTCCTCTTCCTTGTATTTAGCTGTGGGAGCTAAAACAATGTAAGTGAATAAACATGCCAGAGCTTCTATCTCCAAATCAAAACAAAGCCAAAGGAGGAATCAATTTCATTTGGATTTTTATTGAAATCTTTGTTAGGGAACAGGGTCTTTAAATGTTTCCCATGTAAAAGGCACTAGACCAGGCAGCCTGATATGCTTGAAATAATGTACCCTCAAGCCTAAAGACTGGGATGCATTCCGCCTTAGAGATCTTTTCCAGCGTGCGGGAATGCATTTAGTGAGAAAAGGAAACCATGGGAACTCATTTGGTAAACCTTTAACTGATACAGTATATCCTTAGTTTATGGTTTCCATTCAGTCTGTGAATTGAACAGAGCAAAGGTGAACCTGCTGATGCATAATTGAAAATGAATATCAGTAAAACTTTATAGAGCCGATGTGTAAAGGGGAGTATAGCTTAATGTGAAAGGGAGTTCATTACCTTTGACAAATATCAAGTAATATTTGCACAAAATTCTCATTATTGTACCAAAAAACTAGAACTTAAAGGGTAAGTATATCCCTAACTAAAAATGGATATGTGTAAATATATGATTCTGAAGATTTCTGGGACTTCTCTTTTGACTAGATTTTGTTTGCTTCAATATCAAGACACTTGAGTTTTTTAAAAGTTTGTCCCATTTATTTTAGTGACCTATTATATGCTTCTATTTGAATTTTGTCAACAAAATATGTCTTTATTTTAAAGCAAAAATGTCTGCTTTCTCTGATGAATCAGAGTCATATGATGATTTCCTTTCATAATTTCAAAGAATGAGAAGCTGGTTTAATCTTCACTTAAGTGTGATCTCTTTCAAAAGAGGGCCCTAATTATGCAGAAAAAAATCATAGTCTAAATTTATTTACCCATTAACATGCAATTTTGTTAAAGGCAGTGATAATATTTTAATATTATTCTCAATAATAATTATCAGTAATATTATCAATAATAATTTTACACATATCAAATAGTAACTGTTTATTGAAAGATCATTTTTACTGAGCAACTATGATGTGTAACTTCTGCTCCTAGGAAGGTCATAGTTGAAAACTAAAACTGACATGTGAAATAATCATCACACATAGAAGAAAGCACGAATGCTGTATGTGCAATGTTATAAGACTTGAAAGGAGCTGAGAGATTACTTACAATGCTGGTTTTCAGAATAGTTGTTGGGTAGAAAATGTTCCTATATTGACTATGAAGAAATATACTTATATTCTATTCATCAGTCAGATAAAGTTTTCTGGTCTGTATAGATTAGACACTCTTCTAGAGTTTTAGTTAAATTTTTTTTTAAAGATTTTATTTATTTTTAGAGAGAGAGGGGAAGGGAGGGAGAGAGAGAGGGCGACAGAGAGGGCAAGAAACAGCAATGTATGGTTGCCGCTCACATGGCCCTCACTGGGGACCTGGCCCACAACCAAGGCATGTGCCCTGACTGGGAATCGAACCAGGACCCTTTGGTTCCCAGCCCACGCTCAATCCACTGAGCTACACCAGCCAGGGCAAATTTTTATGATTCTCAACAACTACATGTATAATTACATGTATAACAGAATTTTTGCAGAACTCATAAATTTCCTTACCTAATTTCAAAGACTGTCCCCCACTAATCAGTCAGAAGTAATGAAAAAAAGTGTTTAATCTGTAGCTATGTTCCATCAACAATTTTCTCCTCTTAACCAGGTCTTTCCACCCAGCAATCATTTGCACAGTAGAACCCCAATGGAGCTCTAGATGGAGTGACCATAGCTGTGTAGGGCGGGACCTCTTCATGCAGTTATATGGTCTGAAATAGAGACCACGCGTAATTATGAAACATAGATATGAGACTGGTTCTTAATTTCTGTTCAAGGGTAAAAGAGTATACAAATCAATTTATCAAAATATGGCAGCAATTTTTTTTCTTATATCTCTTCTTCTAAGTAGGTTTTATTTTTTATTTTTATTTTTTTTAATAATTACTTTATTGTTGTTCAATTACAGTTGTCTGCATCCTCTCCCCTCCCCTCCCCCCACTGCCTCCAACCCCACCTCCCTGCCCTGTCTCCCTCCTCCCCCTTGGTTCTGTCCATTTGTCCTCTATAGTGGTTCCTGAAAACCCTTCTCCCATTGTCCCCTCCCCCCTCCCCCTGGCTATTGTTAGACTGTTCTTAATTTCAATGTCTCTGGTTATGTTTTGCTTGCTTTAGAACACTTAAGAAGAAATACTTATACTTTTGAAATATATAATACATAGAAAAATCAGACCCCCTCCTCCAACAAACATAGCCTGCTTCTCCTCTTCACAATTTTTCCATCTTAGTGCACTGGCATTATTATACACCCATTATCAAAATCACAGAAACCATGATCTCCCTTAACTCCTAAATCCTCTCACCAATACAACATGCATAAACAGTAAGTATACCCTACTATTTTACATGTTTCTTCCATATTTCACCTCCCCGCTTCACTACCTTAATCCAGTTCCTCCTAAATTCTCCTCCAAGAATGCCTTAGACCCTCAACCTGCCTGTTTTCTGTTTCAGGTGCGTCATGCTATCTTCCCCTCAACAGACAGAGTATTCAATAGAAAATGCAAGTCCAAACATACTGCAACCCAGATCCTCAAAAACTCTCAAATACTTTTCAGGATAAAATGAAATGCCTCAGCAGGCCTTGCTCCTCCACAGATAGAACCCTTCTTCACACTTTACACAGAGATCTGCTTGTTGCTTCATTGATCATCCATGTTTTCACATGGTGTTCCCACACCTGGAATGTTCTTCTTTCCCTCCTCCTCAATCTTCAATCCCTCTGCATGGGCGCTGCTCCTGATTCCCTCAACTTCTCCAAAACCTTTTACCTGCCCGCTGCTCTGTTAGCATTCTACCCTTTTATTTACCACAGTACTTGTCTCTTTATGACAATAAACCTGAAGCTCTTCTAGCATAGAACATTTATTCCTGTATGCTTTTTTCCTTTTTTTTTGGGGGGGGGCAAGGGTATTTTTTATTTATTTTTAGTTTTTAGTTTTTTCCATTAACATTTATCCCCCTATCCCCCCTATATTCTCTTCCACCACTACCAACCCTCCTCCCCCAACAATCACCACACTGTTGTCCATGTCAATGAGTTCTTTCTCTTGTCTTTTTTGCTCCATCCCTTGCCAATCTGTTTTTTTTCAAATGCCTAGAATTTATTTAGTTTTTGATTAATATCCATGAAGTGAACAGACTTCCAAAACAGAGGAATTCAGCCTTATAGAATTTCAGATGATTGAATATTCTGTTTCCAGTAAAAGCAAGGGGAAAAAAGTCAGAAAAAATTACAACAGTAGAACTAACAAAGATGGTACCCATATAGCAAGTATCACTGAGGTTATGAATTACCCATAAAATTAAAAATAATAGATGCAGACTTTTGGGTTCAACTCCAATATATAAAGAGCTTAGAAGTCATGTCTCCATCATACTACAATAAAAAGCTGGCCAATCTGAAGATCCATGACTTTTCTTAGACTTTTCATAGAACTGAGGTTGTAGGAAGAACTGCTACCCTGAAGTCTGGAGCACAGGAGGATCCTGAGATGCACCAACCAAGATGTGCTCACATGGAAGAGAAGCTGCTGGGGCCATAAACTGTAGGCACACTTTAAGGTCAGATTTAACAAACTTAATTTGGATTGCATGAGAAAAAGAAACTCCTGGAGACCATGATCTCAAGAAAGGCCTCACACTTCCATGGGCTTTACTTCCAGGAATTCTACCAGGTTCTCACAGCACAGGTCTATAAAAGATACTCTCAGAGTTCTTGAAGGCACACAGAAAGAGGAATCATTGTGAAATAGTCCCAGAGCCTCCTCCACAACAAAGGCCTAGACTCTAGGGAGAAAGGCATCACCAAAGCCTTATCCCAAATGGGAGCAGGGCAAGCATTCTACCCCAGTTCCCTCTAGCTTCTCTGTTTTCCCTAGGGAGAAAAAAAAAAAAAAAACATATTCAACAGGAGTCAGAGCTTCCTGGAAATAGATTGGGAACTCTGACATCAGGGAACAGAATAGAAAAAAAGAAGGGGAGTTAGACAACTTGAAGGTCACAGCCACAAGACATGGGCAACTAAAACATCAAGACTTAATTGAAAAACAATAGAATGCTCCCCTTCCCCACATTTTACCACCACACCAAAAGGGATCCCATACAATAATAGTGGATTACAGCTGAATGAGGTACAAACTTTCTCTTTGGAAGATTATTAGAAAAGCTCAAAGTCAAGGATGGAAAATCTATAAGGTTTACAGAGGAATTCAAAAGCTCTGGTACCTGTAGCTACAGAACACATTAAACACAGTCAAATTCCTAGACGTTTATAAATGGAGGCAGGTCCAATGCAATGTCTGGCTTTCAAAATGCAAGGTATGACAAAAGACAAGGAAAAACACAATCTAAAGAGAGGAAACAATCCTTAGAACTAGACTCAGAAATGGTACACATGTTAGAATGATCAGATAATTTAAAATAATTATGGTTAATATTTAAAATAATTATGGTTAATATGCTAAAAGCTTTGATGGGAAGAGTAAACAGCATGCAAGAAGAGATGGTTTATGTAAGTAGAGAGATGGAAATTCTAAAAAAAAATTCAAAACAAATGCTAGAATTAGAAACATAATAACAGAAATAAAGCATGCTTTCAATGGACTCATAAGTAGACCAGAGGTACCAAGTAAAGAATCAGTGAAATTGAGGATACATCAATAGCAACTTCCAAAGTTGAAATGCAAAGAGAAAAATGAATGAAAACAAACAAAAATCTAAGATTGTGAGACAATTTTATAAGGTATAACAAATACCTAATTGGAATATCACTAAAGGAAATAAAAGAACAAAACAGGAGAAACAAATAAAGTAAAATTGCCAAGATTAATGACAGACCTTAAACCATAGATTAAAACAAAGCAAAAATACTAGCTAGATACATCATATTCAAAGTGCAATCAATGGAAGACAAAGAGAAATTATTGAAAGAAGCCAAAAGAAAGAGACATCTTACCTAGAGAGGAATAGGATAAGAATTACAGTAGATTTTTCCATCAGAATTCATGGAAGCAAGAGGAGAGTGGAGTAAAATATTTAAAGATTGTATGGTATTTATCTTTCATCTCCTGGCTTATTTCACTTAGCATAATGCTCTCCAGTCCCATCCATATTGTCACAAAGGGTAGGAGTTCCTTCTTTCTTTCTGCTGTGTAGTATTCCATTGTGTAAATACCATATGATCTCACCTATAGGTGGAATCTAATCAACGAAACAAATAAGAGAGCAAAATAGAACCAGAGACATGGAAATCAAGAGCAAACTGACAGTAACCAGAGGGGAGGGGGCAGGGGCATAATGGGGGAAAGAAGGGGAAGGGTCAAGTCAAGGAACTTGTATAAAGGACCCATGGACAAGGACAATAGTGGAGGGGGGAGGATTGAATGTGAGAGGTGGTAGTGAGTAGGGCAGAGGGAGAATAATGGGGGGAAATGGGGTTAACTGTAATTGAACAACAGTAAAAAATAAAGTAATTGGCCCATGTATGATCATTCAAAAATATATATATTTAAAGATCAATGGAATATAATAGATAGCCCAGAAATAGACCTAAATAAATATGGTCAACAGACATTGGACAAAGGTAAAATTTAACGGAGAAAAGATAGTCTTCAACAAATGGTACAGGAACAAGGAGCATCTGTATAAACATCTGAGCCTAAAATTCAAGGTTGTGAAACTTCTGGATAAAAACATGGGACAAAAATCTGCTGACCTTGGATTTGGTGATGAGTTTCTGACTACAGCACCAAAATCATAATCCATGAAAGAAAAGATTGATGGATTGTATGTTATTGAAATTGAAAATTACTCTTTTAGGGAAAGGAGCATTAGGGAACAGTCCATATTTTGATGAGTTACAAAATACATATATGAGGGGATGATTATACTAGAACAGAACATTTAGGGCTCAACAACAGGAGAAAAACTGAAGAATGAGTAAAAGATCTAAACAGACCACTCACTAAGAACATATAGATGGCAGATAAGGATATGAAAGAATCATCCATATAATTTGTCACTATGAATTTTATATCCCTGGATGGGTTCCTAGAACAGAATAAAGAATAAAAGGTAGAAACTAAGGAAATCTGAATAAAGTATGTACTTTATTTAATAATGTATCAATATCGGTTCATTACTTGTGACAAATATACCATATTAATGTAAGATGTTAATTGTAAGGGAAACTGTTTTGGGATATATGAAAAAACTGTATATATTAGTTTGCAATTTTTCTGTAAATCTAAAACTATTCTATAATAAAGTTTGTATTAAAAATATGTATAAATATGTGTACATCTCTTTCTAAGGTCACATGTGTACATGGATAAAGGGAAGTTCAAAGTCACTTTCAACTCTGTATGTGCCTTAGTTTTAAACAATCATTTTTAACTTACACTATCATTCATGATTCAGTTAGCAAATGCTTCAGAGATTTTCAACAATTCCTAGCATACAGCTTGACCTTTAAGATTTTTATACATTTTGCCATAAGAAAAAAAATGTTTCCTTGTAATGAGCTTGATCTTCAACAGTACCGCTTACGACTGTGACTAACAAGGGCTGACAAAGAAGAGTTCCCCGGTGTGACTCCCTCCACCCCAGCCCTGGCCTGCCTCACAGAGGTTCCCTAACCCACCCCCACCCTAGTGAGGCTCCAAACTGGGTACACGCAAGCCCCCCAGTCAGCATGGTTGAGACAGCCTGGGATTAGACAGCAAATAACCATTGTCCTAGACACCTGGCATCTGTCACCTGCTCCTAAGACAACAAATCTACAGCTGTCAGCATGAACAATATGGACAGAGTTTCAGCAAGAGAACTCTAGAAAGAAGTGAAGTTAAATCAGATATCCCTTAACGTATGTATTCCTCAGTTATCCCACTGTTAAATGATAAGGCTTGAAATGGCCCCTCACTTCATCTCCTAATGAGAACAAACCCAAAGGTAAGACCCAAGTAAGATGTCCATCACAGACTCTGCGTGGCAAGGTCAATGTGATCTGGGTGCTAAATGGCTCCCATGAGATGCAGGAGCGGAACTGCTCTCCCAGTCACAGGCTCCTAGAATGAAATGTTCTTAGCCATATTCATACTCTCCGTTCCCTTTCTCAGCAGGGACACAGGGAGGTCAGAATAGGCCCCTGGAGGGCAAGAGTGGGAAAGAGATGTGTTCAGTCTTTCCTTGGCAGACAAATATTCATTTTTATGAGTTGGAAGCCTCCGGCTCCCTCCCTTGAATCAGGGCCTGCTGCAGCTCAGGCTGCTGCAAGATATATTCGTCTTTGCCTGCACATTATTATTTTATTGTTATTACTCTCATTCCTTCCTAACTGTGAGCCAATGAGCAAAATTATTTTTATTTACTCTGATTTTTTGGATGCTTGAATATATTACTTCAATATACTTTATAATCCCTATAATAGCACATAATAGTTATACTTTAGACATTTAAAAGCAATTGGGCACATTCAATATGCTCTTGAAATATAACTTTATAATGCCCTATCTCTTTCTGTATTAAATGTTTCATGTTAATAAATTCTAGCCTATTTTGTATGTTTCATATTTGAGTATATAAACTCATAAAAATAATAATAACTGGCATGAATTTTTCTGGTGAACTTATAGTGTGAAAATGTAATGGAAAACAGTTGATATCAGAGGTAAAGCTCTATAATTGAGGAAATCAAGTAGAACATAAAGATATCCTAAAATTCAAATTCAGTGGGATTCTGACCAAATCCAAAAAATAACATCTTGGAGATACATTTGAATAAAACTTTTCCTACTGTCAAGAAAGCAATATAGTCTACATTATGGCTGAGGGTGCTCTGTGTGCAGATGAATCATCCCTCTGTCAGACCCAGACTCCAGACGAAGAGCAATTTTTATTGTAAACTAATTTTTATAATGCCACACCTTCAATGGCATCTGTGTCAGTATCAACATCCTTACAAAATACAGGCTCTGCCTTTGAGAAGCTCTGCAGCCTCTTCCTCTGCCAAGTCTACAGAGAAGGATCAGTAACAAAGCATGATGGAGCATGATGACATGACATTATCCTCAGAGGTGACTCCAGACCCAGGGCCAAACCAGAGCTCACACCCCTGGCACACATCACTGCTGTCTGTTGCAGCTGTTCCTATCGTCCCGTCAGACATGCGCAGGGTGATGGAGAGAATGTATGCTGGTGGGTGGAGGAAGGGACTCACTATCCAGGCAAGTCATTTTGAATAGGGTAGAACTCTCTTTATTTGTCCAGAAGAAATGCATGTCTCATTGTACACACGTAAGGAAAGCAGAGTGTGAAACTACGGGAGAAGGCCCTTAAGTAAACAGTTCAGTAGGGTTTCAGTGAGCCTGGTAAAGCAGCGTTAGGTTTAATCCCTTGTGCCTGCACAAGCTAATCCTTTATTTTGGTGCTGAAAGATACTTAACAGCGTTTCTCTCTGGTCCTTCATTATTTATACTCATCCCGTTACAACATTCCTTTGTTTAAAGCCAGGCTGACTCGTAAAGAAAAACTACTTTTTCTCAGGTCCCTCTGTAGGTCATAGCCAGCTTTGGTCTCATATGGTAACTATATTTCTGATCTAGACTTTTATTTTCTCTCCTGAGATAATTTCACTCATTTTTTGTTGTTTTTACCTCCATGTAAGTTATACAGCACCATGTTCAAGGAATATACTATTAGATATTATAGCAAAAACCTCAAAAAACAGCGGTTAACTTTCAGCAGATGTTTAAAAATGGTTGTTCTGTTAGATTACAAAAATGGAGCTGTTAACGATTTGATCTGACTTAACTGGACTTTCTTAAACTACTGTAGCTAAAATTTTCTTGGATTACATCCAAACCAGAGTCACACCAATAGTGAACTTTAATAACAATTCTCTAGTGTAATATCAAATGATTTTAATGAAATCTTAAAGATTCTTTTTACTGTATCTTTTTAGATTGAAAAAAGAGACTAACTTACATTGCTACTACAGTGTTTGGGGTCAAAGAATAAATGTAAGAAGGAAAAGCTGCTAAAGTCAGAGATTCATTTCTAGATTACATTTTTTTTTAACTTTTAACTTGTTGCTTTGGATGCAATAAATCATTTGATCAAGAAGATCATATTTTATCCTTTGGAATTATGTTGCAAAAAAGATATAATTTGAAACATATCTTTGACTCAGGAAAACTAAAGTGACAGAAATAAAGTACTTTTATATATAAATAAAACAGGTTTTTAATTTTTGAAAAACAGCCATTTCCTCCTTATTTTAATAGAGACAGCAATACTTTCCTAACTAATATAGTTTGAGAAAGTGTATATATATATATTTTTTTTAATTTATTGTAGGTAATATTTTGAAACCACATTTACAGATACACATGTGCATCATCCTCTATGAAGTATAAATGAAGATATTCAAAAACATTAAACTATGAATCAGCAATAGCAGTAATAGCATATACATGCCAAAAATAAAAGAAATGTAATAAATGTTTTCGAAGTACTGATCTGAAAATTGCATTTGTGGGCACCACAAAATACCACTGAATCCCACAGTGGAAGAACATCAGACTTAATTAAAAATCTAAGTTTAGCCCTAACTCTATCAGGCTCACTATGTGATCTAAGCAAGTAATTTAATTTCTCGTCCTTTGAGAACGGACAACATTCCTGTATTTGCATTTGTCCTTCCACATTTTTGGAAATTATACATTCATTTCTATTATTGTAATGGCTATCTATGAATAATATTTAACTCTTGGACATCAAAATAGCAGTCCCAACTGTTTCCAGAGGCTGTCTGTTCTCAATGAGCTGTTGTCCAGCCCATCTTAGTTGTCATAGTTTTAATCGTTGCCTTAAATATTTAACAGGCACTTTTTCAAGAGAATACAAATATTTTTCTGTGAAATTCCCCAAATCTCAGTGTTGGAAACCAATTTTTAAAAAGCTTTTGGTGATCATGAAAGCTTGACTGCAGGCCACATTTGCAAGTACATATTTGGGAATCAGATATCTTGATTGAGATTTTAGCTTGTGGAAAGCAACTTACTCAATTTCTCTAAGCTTTAGTTTTCATTTCTATAAAATAAAAACCATGAATTGTTATGATAATTTAATGAGAAAAAGCAGGTAATGAATCTTACACAGTATTTAATATATAGTAGTTATTTAACAAAGTTCTAAACCATAATATTCTTGCAGATTATGAACATTAAACTTTACCACCAGTCCCCAATCCAAAGCTGTATTTATTAGGTACCTATTAATAACTCAACAACTGTTAGTAGAATGAATGATTAGTGTTAGCTGAATAAATTTTAGTTCACAAAGCTGATCATAGTACAATAGAATTAGTTGATATTTTCCATAAAGTTATGATATTAAACCATGAGTAGCCATAAATCATTTCACTCAACTTGCTAATATATTCCTGAAAAAAGTTAAATAAAATTACACATTACAGGAAGTATATCATATTTCAGTAGTATAATTACTAATGTCCTTTACATACAAGCCTGTGTTAAGTAGCTAATGTGTAGAAAGGTCCCAGGATCTAGATTCTTCAAAGGAAGGGTACAGAGAAACAAAGCTGGCATTGTAGACCATTTCACTAGTGCAAAGGGGCTCATAGTTTGATAAGAGAGAAAATAATACACCCCACTCAAAAAAGCGTGTTTGAGGGCAAGAAGAGGGTTGGTTAAAGCACAGACTGTCAGGAGACACCTCTAAGTTTCCAAGTAATGCACTGGGTTTCTGAAAAGAGCCTTTTTAAATCCTTTTCCACATGCGCAGTTGTTGGCAACATGCACTAACCAGATCTTAAGGCAGAAGAACAGGCTGTTAGGTGAGTCTTTTAAATACTATCTTAGCTACATCTCTAAAAGTCATGGTTCTAAATTCATTTAGGTTTGAAATTTAAGAATATTTGGAGACTCATTCATAATCTTAGTTTGGCTCTATCTTGAACTGATTTTCATTTGTGTTATAGTAAAAAGAAGGACATTCTAGGTTTAGTTATGGGCTTAGTAAATTTTTGAAGTTTAATGTCAAGTTCTATCATTTCCTCATGTGGTTTATGTCCATATTTGGGTGAACTGAGCAATATAAGAACCCTGGGACTTGCCCTAGATGGTCTGGTTCTCTGAGAATGAAGCCACTCTCTTACACTTGCCTGGGATGTAAGTTTGCTGAGTTCTCTGGGAGGAATTTGGTCACTATCAGCATGCCTTCTCTCATGCCAAGAAGTCAAATTAATTAATTTAATTTTGTGAAGTTCCTATAATAGTTTCTTAATTTATGAAAATTAGTTTGAATAGTTTCATTCCTCATTCAAAACTTTGGCCCAAATTTCATATAATTGCCAAAATTTTTATTATATAGGCTGATAAATGAAAACAAAAAATAAGTATATTTTCTCTACACCATAGCTATTATTATCCTAGGTGTTGAACTTCTGTTTGTCTTTTCTTTTTGTTTATGTGAAGCTTTACATTTTGCCAATAATATGTTATGCTGTTGTGTTAACTTATAAGCTGAGACATAAAGATAATAAATTATACATATTCACCAACATTTTAACTGACTGACTACTAAAATATGATTTAAAAAGGTAGTGGGGATGTGATAAATTTAATGAGACTGCATTAAGAGTATTTGCTAAGGACAAAATCCTACATGAAAAAGATCGGTAAAGTCTACTGGTCAAAGGCCAAACAGCGATGTCTCTATGTCACCAGTGAGAAGTACTCACACTTGTGTGATAAGGAGTCCCACTTCCAGGGAAGATGTGTTAGCAGTGTTGGTTTCCATGCTCTTCTTCATGGATCATCCCTCCAAGTGGTGACACTCTAAGGATTTGAGCTAGCTGAAGGGCTGCCTGTATCTTTAATATAGGCCTAAGAGGAGGGAGTGATCAGAGAGTTAATAATATATAAAGAATGCAGCTTTATGCATGTGAGTACACTCACATTTTAGGGGTTTAGATGAGGTAACTAATCCCGTATATAAATGCTATTTATATAGCATAGTAGTTAACCAACATAGCTTCTTGTGGATGTATTAGCAGCCGCACTTAAAGACACATCATCATCCTCTTTAGTCTCATCATCCTGGATCTGTTCTGCAGGTAATGACAGTAGTTTTGACTCTAAGAATGGGCTATTTTAAGGTCAGATGAAAAAGAGCTTAACTCTATTGTAGCCAAGGGGTGGTGTTATCCACACAGTGTCATTGCCTCAACCAAACAGTGACACCACCTGAATGCACTCGGCAATGAAACAAAACTTCCCAGAGTGGATGACATCACCAAAGCTAAGTTTTTCACCTTTTCAACTACAAGGAATCCTTTTTTAAAATGTTTCTATTGTTATCCATATTTTTGAATGCTAAATATACTACATTTATTAAGTAAAAGTCAGTTTTTGAATTCATGCCCCTTCTGTTAATAATCATATAGTGAGAGAGACACTTTTTAATTCTGATCACTGCATTGCACTGACATCTTACAACTTCAGCCAAAGTGTCATTTTTTGTCCTCTCAAGCCATTTTAAATCGATGCCCACTTTTTGACTTCAAATATATATGTATATGTGTGTGATATGTTTGCAAAACATAGGTTCATAAACCATCTTTTGTAGACCCTCTAAGGGATACTCATTCCAAGTTGCCTTAGAACAAACTCAGATTCACAGGAGCCTAATTTATCACATGTACAAAGGACACTTCTCTCAAGGGGGTAGAAACTGCAGAGAGAATGGCACTTTTGGTAATATTTATGTATACATGCTGAAAGTGCACATATACAATGTCAAAAACAACCAAAAATCTATGAGTAATCTACAAACAATAGCAAGTGAGCCAAAACTTTTCTGTGATATTAAAACATCTTACAACAATCAAACATAAATGTCTAGAAAGGGTTAGGCATCACAATAATCAGCTAACACAATTCTATACTTGTAACCACTGCTCACAAAAAGGCTTGGATATTATTTTTCACCCAGAAAATAAACACTTGTCTTTGGGCTGACTCCCATGTGGCAGACCAGGGCAACACACTTATTGCTATTCTGCAGCTCTTTGAAAAATCAATCCAAAAGAGAAGCTACATAGACGACCCATCTCCTTCTTGTTTCTCTGGTACGTTACACTCTAAAAATGAGCTAAAGCGGAAAAAAAAAGAAAAAGAAAATGAAAGAGACACACAGAGAAGAAAAGACAAATGCTACAGAAAGCAAAACCAATGCTTCCAAACATCAAATCAGTGTTGCTCTTGTCTAGGAATTCCCCTAGAGTTACTTAGGACAAGAATCTGGTCCACTGAGATCAAAGCCAAGAAGAACAAAGAAAGCCAGAGTGATAAACAGCCTACTAGGAAGAAAACTCAAACAAACACTGACAGTTTATGGAATGACTGGGATAAAAATCAGCTGTTTAAACTAATCTCTCATTTCTTCCATCAAAGTAAAGACGAAGTTTTCTGTGTCCCTGATGAGAGCTGGCACCCTCAGCTTTGGTATTTTCTTAAAGTGGAAGAACTATAATTTTTTAGCTCATTTATACTCACTGTCAAAGCAGGTCCTTCTTGCTCTCCTCCCAAGGAATTATTTTGAAAGGAGAAGCCGTGTCCATTCTCACTGTAGACCCCCTGAAAGTATGAATGAACTAGAATTTTTTAATACAGTAGCTCCTCCTTATCTGCAGTCAACTGCAGTCCAAAAATATTAAATAGAAAATTCCAGAAATAAAAACAATTCGTAAGTTTTAAATTGTGCACAGTGCTGAGTAGTGCGACGAAGTCTCCCACTGTCCTGCTGCATCCCACCTGGGATGTAAATCCTCCCTTTGCCCAGCGTGAGAACGCTGTACTTTCTCCCGCCTCTTAGTCACTAGCAGCCACCTTGGTTATTAGATCACTGTTGCAGTATTGCCGTGTTTCTGTTCGAGAGACCCTTATTTTACTTACTAATAACCCCGAAGCATAAAAGTAGTGATACTAGAAATGTATGTCAAAGAGACATCGTAAATGATTCCTCTAAGTGAAAAGGTCAAAGTTCTTTACTTAGTAAAGAAAGAAAATAAAAATCATATGCTGAGGTTGGAAGACCTAGGATAAGAACAAATTTTCTATCTGTAAAATTGCCTAATTTATAAATTAAACCTAATTTATAAAATAAATGTCTAAATTATAAATCATGATTTATAAATCATGATAGGTATGTATGTATAGGAAGAAACAGTGGATATAGGGTTCTGTATTTTTTGTGGCTTCAGGCATCCAGGGGAGGTTTTAGAACACGTCCCTCTCATGAATAAGGGAGGGGGGAGACTCTTGCAGTATCAACTCCATTAATTGCTCCATGATCCCAAAGCCTTTCTGTGGTATGCGAAACTAATCAGGCATAATACTAATAAAAATCTTCTTGATTTGTCTCATTTCCTAATTATCTGGACAAAGCTAAAATACAATTTAGAACAAGGTCTCAAATACTCCTATATGTCTATGTGGAAATAAAATGCCTTTTTTTAAATAACTGACCTAATCTTAAAATTTCTTCATCCTTCTGAGTAATAGAAAGTGGGTTAGAAGTGACTATAACTTAGTCTAACTGGTTAACATTAGTCCAACTTAATAATTAAAACAACCTCACAAATGACTATGTTTCTGACTGAATCCTCAAGAAAATGTTCAGTCTTGTGAAGTTCTACCCTGTGCCCCTCTCCTCCCTGAGAAGACTTCTTGGTGTATAGGGCAAGTAGCTTTGTGTTGGGTAAGAAATGGGAAGGGCTTTTCAATGAGCATGGTTCCTTCTGGATCCTTGCAAGTCTCTGGCTGCAGAGTGGCCAGACTAGCTGCTCCCTGGGCTGGTGACACCTCGGAAGCTACTGGCGCTGGCCAGCTCTCTCATTGTGATGTACTAGCACTGTGTTCTAGGATTCTCCATACTAGATGACCTCTTTATTCTAAACCAACATCTGATGCCCACCAGCCATAACAGCATCCATTTTCCCTCTTTGGGATAAACAGGGGTTCCTGCCTACTATCTATAAGCTGTGAGGAGGGAGCAACACTGCCAAGCTCATAAAGCTTGCCCTCTCCTTCCCTCTTAGTGCCATATTGGAAGTGGCCTATTTCGAGGCTTCTACTGAAAGGCAGCAGCATTCCTGCCAAAGTATAACACTAGCTCCTGTGTCCTAAGAAACTCCTCCCTCTCTTGAGACCCAATAATGGTTGAGGTAAAGATGGAAAGCACTTGAGAATGAGAACCCTGACTTATCAGTGTTTTTTTGTTTTTTTCTGTGCGTCTCTACTTTCTCTTGCCCACAAGCCCTGGATACCATAAGGGGCAGATTTCAGTCCTGTCATGGATTCTTTTTACTCCCTGATTGTCAACTTGATGGTGGAGAGTCTTAGCCAGAAAGAAAATCATTTCTACATTATAGAAAATACTTTACACTCGGAATTCTGCAGGCTTAATTATGATTTACTAAAGAAATTTACAAAATTATATCTCAACTCAAAAAGCTGGTTTTCTTGCTGTGTTCTCAAATGAAAATCTAAGTGGACAATAAGTTCTGAATAAAGATTTTCTTGTTCTAGGGATTATGCACTATTCCCCTGCAGCACAAAAACTCAAAGTATCACTGGGTAGGAAGCCTCAGAGAAAATGGATTGATACAATACAGCAATGCATCTGAAAACATGTTTTAAAATATTATCCACATTACACTTTGGACTAAGAATTTTAGATGCATGAAAGTGTATAAGGTTTGATGTCATGGCTTTACCTTCTTCACCACACCATCCAAGATGAAGAGAGTCCTGACACACATGGTAACTCAGACTCGTGATCCACCATCTTGCATAATGGAGAGCAGGTCTGGGAAGTCTTTTGAGAAGCTGTGTCTCCCAGAAATGAATAGTGAAATCTAATGAGTGACACAGACCAATCTAAAGCTCAGAAAACAATTGGACTGCCCAAAAGAATAAAGCTTAACTATCTGTACTTGAATTGAATTTTATTGAAGTAACATTGGTTCATAAAATGACATAGGTTTCAGGTGTACAACTCTATAAAGCATCATCTGTGTATTATACTGTGCATTTGCCACCCAAAGTCAGGTCTCCTTCCATCACCATTTATCCCTCTATACCTTCTTCTGTCTCAACTACTACTTTTCCCTCTGACAATCACCATACTGTTGTCTGTGTCTGAGGTGTGTTGTTTTTTGGGGGGTGATGGGGGTTGTTCTTGATCCCTTCACCTTTTCCCCCAGCCCCTTAACCCCCTCCCCTCTGATAGCTGTTCTCTGTATCTATGAGTCTGCTTCTACTTTGTTTGTTAATTCATTTTGTTCATTAGATTCCACCTATAAGTAAAATCATAAGGTATTTGTCTTTCTCTGGCTTATTTCACTTAGCATAATGCTCTCCAGGTCCATCCACACTGTCTCAAAAAGCAAAATTTTCTTCTTCTTTATGGTTGAGTAGTATTCCATTGAGTAGATATACCACAGCTTTCTTATCCGTTCATTAACTGACACTTGGACTGCTTCCAAGTCTTAGCAATTGTAAATAACACTGCAATGAATATAGGGTTACATATACTCTTTTGAATTAGTGCTTTGGGTTTCTCCAGGTATATTCCCAAAAGTCCCAGATATATTCCCAGATATATTTTTAATTTTTTGAGGTAATTTCATACTGCTTTTCACAGTGGCTGCACCAATCTGCATTCCCACCAACAGTGTATGAGGGTTCCCTTTTCTCCAATCCTTGCCAGCACATTTGCTGATTTATTAATGATAGCCATTCTCATGGGTGTGAGGTGATATCTCTTTGTGGTTTTAATTTTCATTTTTTTGATGATTAGTGACATTGAGCATACTTTCATATGTCTATTGGTCATCTGTATGTCCTCTTTAAAGAAATGTCTATGTAGGTCATTTGCCCACTTTTTATTTGGATTGTTTGGAGGGTTTTCTGGGGGGGGTATTGAATTTTGTAAGTTCTTTAAAAATTTTGTGCATTAACCCCTTATTGGATATATCAGGGAATATGTTCTCCCATTCAATGGGTTGTCTTTTCATTTTGTTGATGGCTTGCTCTGTTTAATGTAGTCCTATTTGTTTTTTTTTTTTCTTTTATTTCCCTTGCCTGAGGAGATATATCAGAGAAAAAATATTGCTATAAGATTAGCTTCTTTCCACTACTCTATTCTTTCAAAAGCCCCACAAGTCAAGAGGATAAAACATGTAGTTGAATAATGGCAAGTAGAAAGAAAGAACTAGAGAAGATTTTCAGGGCTGTAGATACAAACCATGGCTAAGGCAGACGAAGAGGGAAGTCCTTCCTGTAGTGTAGCTAAAGTCCCTATTCCAATGAAGTGTAGCCACCTGCTAACTGAGGAAATTGATTCACAAACATTTTAAATTGCACAAAGATGTTGTCTCTGTATGGGAGTTATATGGTATCCACCTACATAAAAAAAGATGCCTGTCCTAGACTCACAGGCATTCAAAATATCTTGTAACACTCTCTTATGTTCCTGAGAGAAAGCTCAGTTGCCTTTTTATTCATTTCTTTAAAATGCTTTTACACTGGCATTAAATATAAATCATATGATTGGCTTTTCACTCTTCTAAAACAAAGGGATACTACAAATTTACATTTGTGGTCATAAGTTATTTCATGTTTTCTAAATGGGCTCTGGGCCTAATTAGACTCTAGTCAAGGTTGGCTGAATTTGGCTCCCCCTGTATTCCTCAGTGAGTGTGAAGGACACACAGGTTAGCTGGATGCTCACAGGAAATAGGAAGGTGATGCAATAGGAGCAACCTTTACCTAGATAGAGAGAATTAAATTCCTGCATACCTTCAAAACTAGAGGAAGCAAAAGTTTAATTAGCCTCCTCTTGTCCCTATTAATTGTGAACCTACCTGATAAGAATAAGCAACCTCCTGGGGCAGTTGTGACCGTGATCATTTATAATGTAGAGAGCTTCATGAACAAACCTTTTCTATAGCACCTAGGAACACACCAATATTAAGTATAAAAATTATGCAGCTCCTTTGCCCATTTTTTAATTGTTTTTTTTTAATGTTGAGTTTTCTAAGTTCTTTAAAACTTTCAAGTATTAACCCCTTATCAAATGTATCATTGGTAAATATATTCTCCTATTCCTAGATTCTCCTCTCCTCCCCTCCCCAAAGTGAAAATGATATGAATACTTTGTGGATGATTGAATTAAAAAAAAATCAATGATCTTAGAGAAAAAGACTATAATCTTAAACACTTGAATAATTTTGCCAAGTGCAAATAATTATCATCAATAAAAATTATTTTTAAATATATTATTTCATGTATTTATTCAAAAAATACTTACTGAATAACTACCCAATGTCAGATTTTCTAGGTTCAGGGAATATAACAATTAACAAAACAGAAAACTCCATAACCTCGTAACATCAGTGGTGTTCACCACCTCATGATTGCTCTCAGAAAGCATAGAGAAATATTTCTACCCTATTTCAATCAACTGTATAAAACCTTGTATTTTGTGTACCAATCTCACTGTGGCTCCCTCTAATTTTCCTACCTTTATTTTCTTTTTTGTTACATTTTTGTTACTTATTTTAATATTTTTTGTTATTCAGAAACCATGGAAAATCCTCTTAGGAAGAAAATGAGAAAAAATTCAAACTAATTTAAAATTCTCTTGATCTAAGGTATTTTGCTGAGCTTCAAACCAACTTTTTGGATGTCTATTCTTTGATGCTCCATAAACATCTCAGGTTATAAACACAAAGTCAACCATATTTTTTCCAAAATCCTATTTACCCACATATTATATTCCCTAGAATGTTAAAGCTATCACTTTCTACCAAACTAAGCAATATAGAAACCTGCAAGTCATCCTCAAGTCTTTTGCTTCCACTGTCCAAACTATACTATCTATTGTACACCCTAAACTTCCTTTCAATATATTCCTTTTTATTGAATTATCATTAGCACTATCTTTAAAGACTCTCAGCCTTAGTTATGTAGATTCCTGCATTATGGTATTCACTTCCCTTCATTCTTTAAACAGATAAATTCTTTAAAAATGTATATACAAATCGTATCACACCATTTCATTGCTCAGTATTTCACTGAACACAGTGTGCACCTTCACCTTTGGGCCATTTCTCTCCAACGAAGTGTATGTGTTAATGTTTTGAAGGTGATACGTTACTTACAGACATAAATTTAAATAACATGTTTTGTACTTTATAATCAACATTTTAATTAAAAATGTTGTTATAAATTCATCTGAGAAGTAAGGAATTCAGGAAAAAGATAATATAAGTATATTTCTAACTTGTCAATACATGAGTCATGTTACCTTCCTTTAAAGAAAAGTTTGTAGCTAAATTAGAACTGGTGATAGTCAAGTTTAATAAATCACCTTTAAACTAATCCTTACAATGTTAAGTATAGAATTTTCAAAATCAATGTTAGGAGAAAAACATAAAAATGAAGAAAGCAGAAGAGTAGATATGTAAGAGTATTGCAGATGGAGAAAGTAAGAAGAAAATACTTTTAACCAAAGAGGAAAGACTATAAACAAAACAATTTAGGATTGAAAGAATTAGACATTCTCTTTTTCCTTTTTGTTTTTCTTTTACACATTGACCACAGTTTCATCTCCTCAAAACTGTTAACTGAATGTACTTGGCATGCACTAAATTTTGTATGCCACCCCCAAAATTGCATGTATTTAAAACTTATTATAAAAATATTATCTAATTTTTCACTCTTTTAGCTAACACAATCCATATTTCAGAATAATATCTAATACCTATTCCCAGCAGTTCTTGAGAATGAGAGGCTTTTTATTTTTAAATTAAAATATTTTATTTGTCTTCAGATACTTATTGGGTTGACATTTTTCTTTAGGGGATAATTTTACTATACCCCCAAATTCATATCTACCCAAACACTCAGAATGTGACCTTATTTGGAAATAGGGCATTTGCAGAAGTAATTAGTTAAGATGAGGACAGATTAGTTAAGACTAGGACAAAGATTCCCATGCAGTGATGATACCGTGTGACAAAAGAGACAGATTGAAGGGAAGCTGCCATAAACCAAGAAATGCTCAGGACAGTCATCTGCCTCTCTGCACTATAAGAGAGAGCCCTGCAAATTGTTTGAGTTCAGGCTTCCACCCTCCGGAACTGTGAGAGAATAATTTTTCTGTTTTTCAAGCAACCCGGTCTGTGATTAGTTGTCAAGGCAGCCCTCAGAAACTGATACATTAATACAATTCTTCTTTATATTCAACCACTCTGAGATTGAGATGCAGAAGAGGTTATGATGAATTCAGTTGCAAATTCAGACAAACTACCTTCCAAAAAGAATTATTTAGAGGTATAATTTTATATAGAGGTTGATCATCAACTCCCTCCAATGTATTTTTTTCTTTGCCTTAAAACTTCAGAAAAAAATTGGAAGTTAGTTTTTAATACATGTGCGATTGAAACAGGACAACTGGATAGAGTAACTCAATTTAAGAATATCAGATTTCCTTACCTCTATCCAATTCCCATCCCCACAACCACGGAAATGGGTAAAGCTCATAAGGGTCATTAACCAGATGGGCCTCAATCCCAGCTCAGAGCCACCATTTACATGAATAGAGGGTCCTCACCACTCCCTGTGAAAATGGGCTAAACGTCACTCATGTGAACTTACTTTGAAAGTATTTCAAAATAAATAACTTAAAATTGACTAATTTTCTGAAGGAAGCAGGGACCTTGGAAAACATCTGCTTTATTGCTCTCATTTTAAAGACAAGAAAACTAGGATCTAAAGAGCTTTTCTTGGTTATACAGACAAGTAGTGATAGAATCATAGTTTGAACCTGGGTCTTCAAACTTGTCTAACTGTGTTGTCTTTGCACTGCAGCTACTACAATCTGGAGTGCCTGGCGTTAATGAAACAAAACTCCCCGCACCGTATCACACAGTGAAAGTCAACTGTGTTTTCCTTGGTTTTGCTTTTAGTGAAATCTCCATTTTAGGAGTCTTCAAATGATATATTTAATATGGTAAAATGTACTTACAGATAAATAATACATTCAGCATAGCTCTTCTGCAAGAGAATTATAGTGTCTATGGCATATGCTAGATTGACAGACTTGAAGACTTATTTTCAAATTATCACCAGAATATTTAGATCATAAATACCATATGAAATCATTTCATTTATACTTAACCAGCATAGATCATTTTTTAAAATACGTCAATGGAGCACGTGGCTGGTGTAGCTCAGTGGATTGAGCGCAGGCTGTGAACCAAAGGGTCGCCAGTTCGATTCCCAGTCAGAGCATATGCCTGGGTTGTGGGCGAGGTACCCAGTGGGGGCCATGTGAGAGGCAACCACACATTGCTGTTTCTCTCCCTCTCTTTCTCCTTCCTTTTCCCTCTCTTTGAAAGTAAATAAATAAAATCTTTTAAAAAAATAAAATAAAATATGTCAATGGATTGAGAGTAGCTTCTACAACAGAGACTGAAGTTAAATTGTGTCTACACCCAACAAAGATGTTACAGTAAAGCACACACAGGCAGAAATGTGATGAAGCACACACACATACACACAACACACACAAACACTCACAGTACAAATAAAAGAAGCAAGACTGGCTTATAAAACATCAGTGTTCACTTAGAAATCTACCATAAATTTGATGTTGTAATCTTTGGTTACATTCTAGCAGTGCTTGATGCCAGGAAGTAAAATAATGGCTAAGAGAATGCAATTAATCATTTTATTTACATAACTATCATTTTCCTATGTAAAGAGCTACCCTGGTGAGTGTTATAGCACTTGTCAATTAGTTCTAATTAGTGTTTCTGCCTCTAAATGCTTGACTCCACTTTCAATTACAATTGTGTATCTACTGTACTAGATATTCTGGCATGAAGCCTGCTACATTTTAAGCATAACTATCCAGCCTCAACACCCCTACTCGGGTAAGCAACACCATGCCGCCCTCTGTGTAGGTATGACAACTTCTTGGACTTGCTATGGGCATCTAAGAGTGACCCAATTATTCGCTGCCTTCGTGAAGACAAAGTAAGCTTCTTCCTCAGCCCCAGAAACAACTAAAACTTCATTGCAATTAGTTTTGCAAAAACCCAGCCTTTGATTTGGTCATTCTGTTGAATAATATTTATAATTATTATACAGGATAAACCCAGCAAAAGCCCAGCATTTGACTTGGTCATATATGTTGAATAATATTTGTTATTATTATACAGGATTAAAGAATTATTGGTGAGTTCCCATAAGATTGTCACCTGAGTTCTGAAAAGAAACTTTGCAGGCTGGAAGCAATTGGCAAGAAATATTCCAAGTCATGAAAAGCAGGGACCTACAGTCAAGATTACTCTATCCAACAAAGCTATCATTTAGAATTGAAAGGCAGATAAAGAGCTTCCCAGTCAAGAAAAAACTAAAGGAATTCATCATCACCAAACCATTATTATATGAAATGTTAAAGGGACTTATTTAAGAAAAAGATAAAAAATATGAACAATAAAATGGCAATAAACACATATCTATCAACAGTTGATTCTAAAAAACAATCTATGCAGACACGAACAGAGACAAAATCGTGGATACCAAGAGTGTTTAGATGTTGCCAAAGGGGAGTGGGGTATGGTGGAATGGGTGAAGAGGTGAGGAGATTAGAAGTACAAATTGGTAGTTACAGAATAGCCATGGGGATATAAAGTACAGTATAGGAAATGGAGTAGCCAAAGATCTTATATGTATGACCATGGACATGAACAATGATGTGGATGTGCCTGAGGGAGTGAGGTGTGCTGAGTGAAGGGGGAAAAGGGAAAAAAACTGGGACAACTTTTATAGCATAATCAATAAAATATAATAAAAAATTATTGATAAAAGTGCAATTTTCATCCCATACATGAGAGGGCTCCCTAAAAAATTTCAGAATTATCTTCTGGAGATGGTCCCCTTGTACTTATTATAGGTTTCTCCTGCTAGGTGAATGTTCTAAGAACCCATCTGTATCAGTGTACCAGCTGGCGGTGTTGTGAGAAGCTGCATTTGGTTTCACTGAATATTTTATGAAGACTCTTTCATCTCGTTTGCCCATTTCATGACGGCTGAGTTATGAGCACACCTGCCCACACTGCTCTGAGTGTTCAGCAGTGTTTGACCAAAAACAGCACGACCCCTGCACCCCACCCTCCCTACTCACCTAATCTCACCCTGAGTGACTTTTTTTGTTTCCCCAGATGAAAAAAGTTCTCAAAAGGAAATGTTTTGACAATGTGGAAGAGATCAACAAAAACCAGCAGAAGCACCTAAGAGGCACCAAAATCAGCAAGTTCAAAAACTGTTCTGAGCAGTGGAAAAAATGTCTCCATCAGTGTATTTCATCAAATGGAGAGTGTTTTGAAGGTGACTGAACTTTAAACATGTAAGAATACACACACAATTTTTTTATAAATAAATTCTTGTGTTTTGGGCCCCCCCCTTGTATAATCCAGAAATCAAATTTATTTGAGGAATCAATAGGTAGAATTAAGTATGGGCCTATACAGAAGGTGTTTAGGGGTTTGTTTTAGACTTTCAGCAAACCTAACTATTCCTTTTATCTGTACAGAAGATACTTGGTCACATATGATAGACTTGAGATAATAGCCTTGTTTTTTTTAATAAAGAATTATAGCAAATTATGTTTTAGGTTATAAATGGCTGTAATAAAATTGTTCAATTGATATTATAAATTGATTCACCCTTTTTGGAGGAAAATTTGCAATTTCTATTAATATTTTTAATAACTATCATTTATCAAGTGTTCATCATATACTAGGCACTATTCTAAGCACTTACAGCCATTCCTGTAACCTCATAAGGTAGGTACTAATATATTTCAATGAATCAAAGAAGGCAATAATTGTAAAGTATATTTATATTACATATATCCAAGAGAAAGAAAAAAATACTGTGAATAAACTATGTACAACATTTTCTTGTCATTTACAATTTTTATTTTTAGTTATTCAAAGAGCTCTTTTACATTTAGACCTTGACTTTTTTGGTATTAATGTCATGCATACATGGCATTGAATATATAAATTAAATTAACTGGTTGGGAATTTTACATTTGGGGTCCAATTCTTCTTAAGTACTTTTTGACTCAGAGTTAACAATGTCTTTTTTTTTCCAGATAAATATTATCCACAACTTCATCAAGATTGTTGGTGATACAATATATCTTTATAGAATTCTCTACCATTATCTCTACAGTTTTCTTTCAGGCTTTTGACACCCATATGACAAGTTTTGTGGCTGGTATTACTTTATTTAAATGAAGGTGTCACAAGATTTTCAGACAACTACAGGACTCGTAGTCCTGGCACTCAAGTTCCTTAAATGGCTCTCGAGGGGTTACAGGTGTCCAATCACGGAGCCAGTAAACAACCTATGTGCACATGGGTCGGCAATGACATCTGTGCCATGCTGCTAGCTGTCTGACAATGGTTGTTAAACTGGCATCAATGGGGAGATAGATTCCAACCTCAGAAATATTAAGTTATATAAATAATCGAATTACTAAGAGACACAATCAATGAGAAACAGCTTTTTATTGTGCCCTGTAGTCAGATTGCATTAGTGCTGTGTTCCTGCAAGACATAGGCATGTAACCTAATTCTTCTACTTACTAGCTATCAATACATGACTTTGCATAGGCTATTTAAACATTTTATTCTTTAGTTTACTAATCAATAAAATGAATAGAATAATAGTAACCTTAACTTGAAAGGTTATTTTGAGAATTAAAAGTAGTAATAACAAATAACTATGAATGCTCTCAGGTGGGTACTAGACTGACGGGGTGATCACTTTGTGAGTTATGTACATGTCTAATCGCCATGTTGTATACCTGAAACTAATATAATGTTGTATGTCAACTGCAATAGAAAAATTTTAAAAATTAAGAAAATATGTAATAAAGAATCCACTTCTGGGCATTTATTCTATGGAAATACTCAAATATAAAATCACATATAAATATAGAGACAGATATAAAAATGAAAGGTTATTATTTTTAATGTTGAAAAATTAGGACTCTTACATTTCTATGAATATATTAGTTACATAAATATAATATATACAATTAGCAGAATACTATATAGCAATTAAAAATAATGAAATAAGGCACTAACATGAAACAATAACCAAACTATATTAAAAGAAATAGCAACATTCAGAACAGAATGGCCTCATATTTAAAATAAACAAACAAGCAAATGAGCAATCATGCATATTCATGCACATGTTCCTGTGTGCATATATATATGTGTGTGTGTTTAAAATTGTTTTTCAAAAGTCCAAAAACTTTTATAATCAGAAAAACAAAAATTACTGTGAGATTATACATTTTACACATGTATTTAATATATGCATTAGGTATATTTTATAAAACTATATACCAATAATATGTTAGGAAAATAAAAGAAATGTGACAACCTGAGCAATAACGTCCCTGAATGCTTTATCAAAAATAAAATTGCCTTCATCAAATTTTTTTCCCGTCAGTCAATATTCACTGTAAATATGTCAGTGTGTTCCTTCAGCAACCTTTGACATTCCTTATTTTTTCTCTATATCCATTCTCATATATTTTATATCTAAATGGGGAGTTTTCTACTCCTAACATCTGCTATCAAGTTATAGCAGATGCCCCCACCTCTCATAGCAGAAGCAGCCCTACTAAAAAATGTGGCCCATTTCTGAGTTCATCCTCTGAAATTCAAAAAGCCACCTCTAATCACTGACACAAGTGAGGTTTGGGAAACCAGCCCCCTCCTCCTGGAATCCCGCTTTTCCTGCATCCAGATCAAGTAGAAGACAGAGCCATAAAGGTATTTGATATATGGATGCTCTTTTCAGAGCCAAAGCATGGGCCTTATCATTAAAAACACATTTTGAATTTGTATGTGATTTTTAAACACTTCACTTCCATGTTAGCATTTTATTGTATAGAAGAACCAAAAGCAATAGAAGCTAACAGATGAACAAACAGAAAGATGAGATGATATGTTATGCTTAGAAAATGTTTATTTTTTAATGTTAGCTCAGAGTAATTCATGAAATACTTTGTGTATTGCCTCTAAAGAGAAGGAATAAAACAAGAAACTCACAATGACCTGTAATCAGCAGTCTTTCAGCATCTCCATTTCATTAAGGCATCTTGGCTGTCAACTAAGGATAAATTTTCTCTCATGAAGCTCTGCATATTCATCTTTAATTGATTCTTTTGTGCATTTACTAAAAGGTAGATCTCTTAACACAACATCTTGACATCTTTATTGTTAGCATAAAGGTACAGATTGGTACAAGCCTTTGGAGGGGAAACTTCGAAAAATACCCCTATGCAGATTTCTGAATTAACATCATAATCATACTCTTGAGAACTAAGAATATCAATATTGAAATTTTAATGCAGGATTAGAAATTTACTAAGTGCTTTACAAGGATTATCCATTGATGTTCTGTAAACCCACTCTCCAGGAAGACACAGGAAAGCTCTAATTTACAGCAATTGCCAACTTCTATGGTATAAATATTCCCCCCACGGCTGATTTTAAACTACCAAAATGCTCATATCCACCTCTCAAAATTCCTGAATGATTAACAACAGGCCAGCTCCAGCACATGATCACATTCTATCCTCAAAACAGAACTTTATAATAGAAATTAGTACCCACTTTTATAGATATTTAAACTGAGATAGAAATTAGTGAAATAATTTTCCCAAATGTATACTTAGTTGGAGGCCAGGGGTTGTCTTTCTTAGCTTTATGCTTTTGCATATGTATTATAATTCTAATCTGTTTCAGAGAAAAATGCAAATTAGCAACCAAAGAATAAACTAAATCAGAAAGAAAACTCAAAGCCAAACTTTCCTCTGGTGTGCTATTTGCCTAGAAAAACCTGCCACGGTAATGGATTCCAATGGGGTGTATAACTTAGCAGTTAAAAAAAATACTCTAGCCTGAAAACAGAACTGACAAAGCTTTAGTACATACTTGACATCTTTTTTTAAGATTTTTTTAAAACTGTGTTTAGTGCTACAAAATAAGAGTTAATTAAGTGTCTAAAGTTGCTGGGTCTATAACATGGTGATATTTGGGTAGAAAAAAGTGAATAACTTCTCCTAAAATTATTATCAATCATTTATTAACAAGTATCATGCCTCAACATTATAAATATTTCTATAAAAGAGTAAAAGAATAACTCTTACAGAAGATTTAACAAAATAGAGCAGAGAAAAGGAGATTTAGAAAGAATTGCATGGATGACTTTTCCATATTAATTACAAGCATTATCCTATCAAGGAAGTCATGGAAATGAAGCTATTTTAGAAGAGAGCTAATGTAGTAGAAAGAAAAAATACTGAGCATGTAAATTACTTGGCACTGAAACCTGAGTGTGAATCCCAGTATTCCTACCTATAATCTGTATATCCATAAATAAATTGTTTAGTATTTTTCTGAGCAAAAAAGAAAAAAAGAAAAGAACTCCTGACCAAATTCAAGTGATATGATGATACAGTAATAGCTATTTTTTTTTTTTTTTTGTCAATTTGAATGTGGTAAGTGATTCTCATGCACTGATTCATATAATCCTCTTAACTCCGTGAGGGAGTTTCTAGCTCGTTTTGCTGATGGGAAGCTGTTCTGCTTAGAACACAGCTATTAACTGGTAGAACTCAGAGCCAGGGCTTCTCATCTCCAAACCTCCTTATTCATCACTCCACATTTTGTACAGAAACAATGAGCACTTCTAAAACTGATGTGATGATGTCATTTCCTACTAAAGATTGTGGTTTCTTGAGACCTGGAACTGTGTCATGTTCCTCTCTGCATCCCCAAGAAAAGTAACACACTAAGTGTGTGAATGAATATAGAAATGAATGTGTCATTGATGATAGCTGAACATAATCAATACTATATTGTGAATACTGTCATAAACCCAGAATCTATATGTGTCTTTTGTTACATATTTTGAGAAAACCTTGTGAATTCCAAAGAAATGAGTTTGGGCATTGATTGGTAAAGTAAATTAAAAATAATTTACTAGCCAAATGTAAATATACCAGTCTTTATAAGAGATTTATTAGAAACTATTTTTCTGCTGAGTTGTAATTGAAAGAACTTTGCTTTGAATACTTTAGAAATTATTTCTTTACAATACCTTTCTTTTCTAAACTTTGAAAATGTAACACTTGGTCTTTTTGCTGCCTCTGCCTACTTACCTATAGACATTTACCTTGATGAGGACTCGCTACGGGGCATTTGATAGAAAGAAAATATTGTTGAGTGTGAAGTCTCCAAATTAACATTAAAGGTCAGAAATAGCATACCTTAATAGAAATTTGCTTAACTTCACTTCTTTGATTTTTTTCACTATTTCTAGAATTGGAATTTATTATTTTGAGGTAATAAGACCAACACTGCTAGAATGATCTCTGTTTAGAAGTCAGTATTTTTATTCTGTTACATCCCATATATATGAAAGCTTATGGTCCAAGTCACAAAAGAGATGAATATAAAAACAAAAGCAAAGGCTAACAAACAATACATGTCTTACTATAATGGGTTAGAATGGTATCCTTCTTTTTACAGGGCAAAAATATATAATTTCCCTCATTGTGAATTATCCAAAGCTTTAAAAAATACCAGTAATACTGAATACTGATAAGCTGAATACGCATTGCTGCTACATGCTCAGTCATTTAAATGTTTTTTTTCATTCTATGTAACTTTTCAATGTATAATATGGTATTGACAAAGAAGACAGAGATGGTGACGGAGGGGGAAAGAGACAATGTGTGTTCCATTTCTTCCATCCCTAAGCATTCATCTAGTTGTTTTATTATTAATTTGAGCACTGTAAGACATAACACTACCAGTTAGGAAAAATAGAGCCTTTTGAAGAGAGATTTTGAAGAAGATTTAAAGGAAGTTTTGGGTTTTTTTTCCCCTCAAGAACTAATAAGCATAATTTACTCACTAGATGGGGGATGAGTTAGGATAGTCCATAGAAATTCTTGTATTTTTGTAAAGCCAGCAACACCTAACCCACTCGCGGCCAGCCCCTTCTTCAGCATTTAATCCAGTCAGCTGTGTATCAGCCACATTAACACAAGAGGTTCACAAACAGGCTCTCAAACTCCTTACACATGAAATTTACAGATGGACCGTGAATTAGAGGTGTACGCTACATCTTACTGGACAAAGTAGATCATGGGCACTCATTATAAAACTCCTCCATGCTGGGCACACCTAGAATATTGGCCCTGACTGAACAGATCTTGAGATTCTATTACGGTCCATCATTTCCATAATCTGGGTACCTAGACAAAGAATTTTATGTTTAGCCAGTTTCAACCCAAGAATAACATAATTACAATTCCATAGTATTTTTTGTAACCCCAGTTCACTATATTAACAAATAACTCTGGTTTCCCCTAGGATGCACTCTTCAAAGATTTGAAACAGCTTAGAAACTACAAAGACTGGAGGCAGGGATGGGAGAGGAGAGGAGAGCAAGTAAGTGCAGCCAACATGACATCTTTGTGGAGTCATTCAACTCTCTGGGCACAGTAAATAAAAAGAGACTAATGGAGAATAATTGGGGTATTTTACCAACCTCTTAGCGCCCAGCTTACTAGGGGTAACTACTCTGGGACAGAATTCGATGGAAGCAGAAAACTGCAATGAGGTTTCAGTTCTTTTTACTCTCCCCGTTAAATGACCGTCCTCCAGGCCAGGCTTACTGGGGACTCTGGAGAAGAGAAAGTTCTACTCTGAGGGTCTCTGGATTTGGATGTGACCAGCACCCCTGGCACTAGAACTGTGACCTGATGAGAGAACTGCAAAAGAATGACTCCCATTTTAGCAGCTTGTAAAGGACCACAAAATACTGTTGTAAGAAAAATATTCTGGCTTGCTGGCTGATTCCTTTCTAGACTTTCCTTGTAAGATACTATTCACCAGGCTAGAAAAGCTATAAAACTGCAAAACAAGCTCATCAGAGTGAAGCAAGAAGTGACCCAGCAAAGGACTCAGCAAAGCAGAATGCTGGACCAGTCCTACCAGAAAGGAGATAGTAGAGTAGACTCTATTTGGATGTCTCTGATTAGGGCTGTGATATTAATGGAGGCACAAGAAGCAACAGCACATCAGATGTTGGTACAAGGGAGCAATGGTGCATGAATGACAGGGATTAGCTTGCTCCAATCAATCTATGCATCGATGCATCAAGGAGCACTTATTGTGTGCCATGTATGTGTTGCACTGAGGGAAAACGCTTTTAAAATTGCTGCATCCAAGAAAAGCAACTACCTATAGTGTACTCTACAAAATAGTATTAGTGAGTAAATACATAAGAATAAAGCTAATGACATTTTAGACTAGGGAGATGATCATTCACATCAAGAATCTTCAGAGAAGGACTATTTAGAATTTGAGCCAGTCTTGATAAATGAACAGATAAAAGGAATGAGGAAATGCATTTAGTATAACCCAGGGGTGGTAATGGCACACAGAAAACTAGAGAGGCAGAAATACATGAAGTATATTTATAGTATGTGTGTGAGGATGATGAGGATGAATATAATGACACATATGTAGGCACATATGTTGACCTCTATCTATCTGTCTATTTATCTATGCCTTTTCTTTCCAATTCTATTTCCCTTTTCTTGGCTAAAGTACCACTTACTAGTTTTGTGACCTTGGGTAAGTTACTTACCCTCCCCTACTCTCAGTTCTCTTAACTGAGACATGGAAATAATAATTGTCTCTAACTTGCCTGGCTGGTGTAGCTCAGTGGATTGAGCACGGGCTGTGAACCAAAGGGTTGCCAGTTCGATTCCCAGTCAGGGAACATGCCTGGGTTGCAGGCCAGGTCCTTAGTGGGGGCCATGTGAGAGGCAACCACACATTGATGTTTCTCTCCCTTTCTCCTTCCCTTCCCCTCTCTTTGAAAATAAATAAAATATTAAAAAAATAAAAAATAATTGTCTCTAACACATTGAATTGTTTATAAATTAAAATAAATGCTAATAGGCTTGCAACAGAGATTGAACCATTTGAAGTACTCAAAACATGTTTGCTGATACAATTATTTCTATTATCCTTTCTTTAGGCCATTTATCCTTCATTCTTTTATGGTCCTTTCATCAGACTTTGAGCTCTGTGAGGGCAGAAACTGTGTCTTATTCATTTTTGGAACCCAAGACCTAGCACATTCCCAGGTGTATAGTTAGTGCTCATGACTATCTCTTGAGTATTGGACTGGTTTCTAACTCTATGCACCTATACCCTCATTTATGTATTATCATGGAGTTTCTAAGTTCACGTGCTCACTTTATTAGGCTTCTCTTCCTGGGCTGCTCTAAGTTCTCTTTCCTTTCCTGATGCTATTGGTATTTCTTCTCTATTATTATATTTAGTCTAATGGTTACCATGATCCACGCTGTTGTTTTTACCCATGGGATTTCCGAGAAAGTAGAAATAGTGATCTGTAATTAGTAATACATAATTCTGGCTCTGATCCCCCATTTCCATATAACAAGTTAGGCCTGCTCAAATGTGAACCCCCCAAAAAATCTAAAAAGAGTACCTAGTTAACATGTTTTGTAAGTTCCACTCCCCATAACTTATATTTCTACATTAAAACAATTCGTTGCCTACAGGAGGTAAAGTACCATTATGCCAACTTACATTCTGGAGAAGATAACTTAGCATCCACACCCTCTGGATGGTTTAGGCTAAGTTAAAAAATTATTTTATTCTCCAGCTATTTAGATTATCAAAAAATATATAGCCATGTAAGATTACTTTGCCTTTTCTGACTTTATAAAGTTGCCTGCTTGTTACCTTTTTTTATCTGAAGCCTGTAGGCAGATTCTAATTTGGCCCTGCAAATAAATCTGTTTGGCCCTGGGCTGAGGGAAGATGTTAATTTTCATGACTGTTTTAGAACACATCAAAATTCAGTATGCATTTTTCTTTTTGGGATTTCAAAGCAATATGCTTAAAACATGCAATTTAGAACTAGAACATATACAGCATTTAAAAATATTCAGGTTCTACCAAGAATCCATCCGGTCTATTATTGCAATGAGTAAGATACAAAGATATCTTTATCTGGTTGTGAATGAAACTATCTACTTAGAAAAAAGTTCAAAGTAAAATTTTATCTCTTTTAATTCTACAGAGGTTCTAGCTTTGACAGTAAAAATTTGGTGTAGTTGAAAAGAGTGGAACGATAAAATTGAATATGCATTAAGCATTTCTCAAAAAATAATTTTAAAAGAAAATGGTTTGTAGTCATTAATATGTGTCTTTATATATCTCAGGTAACACGCTTAGCTTAGTCAACAAATGTAACAAAAAGTTATTGAGAAATATGACTCATTTAGTCATGCAGGTCTGTTAATATGGACATGTTGAACATTTCTACAGCTTCATCCAGGGTAGAACAATACAGGGTAGAACAAAAGTAGGTTTCCAGTTGCGAGTACACAAAACAGAGTTTATTCTTATATTATTATTTGTTAATTATTGTATTATTTTCCATAAGAACAACAGTAAACATACTTTGCTCAACTCTGTATTTGTGCTCTTTTATGTCAAGCAACAGTGACTCCTTCCTGAGGCCAGTAGCTAAGAACTTTTAAAAATGGTGTAAAAGAAATGAATTTGTAATTATTCACCTGTACTCCAGAATGCACTTACAATCAGTCTAAAAGAATTTATTCCTAAGCCAGTTGGAGAAAGACAAATGACATATGACCTCACTTATAACTGGAATCTAATGAACAAAATAAACTAATGAGGAAAATAGAACCAGAGACATGGAAACATAAAACAGACTGAAGCTGTAGGAGGAGAGGAGGGAGGGGGGAATGGGAGGAGGAATGGGAACAGATTAGTCAAAGGACATGTATGAAAGACTCATGGACATAGACAATGGAGAGGGAACTGATTGTGGGCAAGAGGGGTGGGCTGGGTGGAGGGGAGTAAAAGGAAAAAAATTGGGACAACTGTAATAGAATAAACAATAAAAAATAAAGTAGAAAATTAGGGGCATATTGGGAGGATTAAATGTGTTAATGCATATTCATCATTCAATAAATGTAAGAAGTTATTATAATTTAAAAAAAGAATTTATTCCTTTGGTTTTGTGTTGCCCTGCCCCGCGAGAATGCCAGAAGTTGGAGGGTGACTGGCAGTGTGATTACACATGTTACGTTGTTTTTAGCTGAACCAAAGTGATGTTGTTGAAATGCATTCAATAACGTTCTGCCCTCCCACACAAAGTAGACATTTCTCATATCAAAATGTGATCAAGAGTGAAATATTGAATAAACCTATACTCATGTAAAGACTTCAGATAGTTCAGTTTAAAAAAAGTAAAGAGCAGGAGGGAAATGTGCTTTTAGAACCACTTTCTTAGGTGAAAACTAGCTGCTCTGGCCTTGGCCTCATCCACTTCAATGTTGCTCCTAAAATGAAGCAACAGCTTACAGCTTTTCAGAGGAAGTTAGATTTCTATCATGTATTTTTTACACAGGCATTGCTATTTCTGGAAATAGATGCTCTATGACCACAACAGTTAACATAATTTGAGAGTCTACTCTGTGCCATTCTCTTGCTAAGAACTTCATGCATATCTCATTTCACGTCACAATCACCCATAACGTAAGCACCATTGAAACTTCCATTTTAAGAAGAAGGAAGCTAAAGTTCAGAGAGGCAAGTAGTCCAACAGATCACAGGAAGAAACAAGCAAAGCTGAGATCTGAATACATACAGAGCAACCCCAGGGCCCTCACCTAACTTCCATGCTGCTTTGCCTCACTTTCATTATACTGTTGGTATAAAAGACTGGAGGAAATCTAAACTTTTTGAAAAAACAAAGCCAATTCTAATGAAACAAAATTTGGAGAGATAGATAAGTGGATGCAACAACCAAAGCAAAGGACGAAGAGAAGGAGCCGTGGCAAGAGCAAGCACATGGGAGTTTATCTGACAGTCAGCTAGCATGAGAAACATCCAAACAAAGTCAGCCAAAGAAAAGATTTTAACTTATTAGAAAATCCCAAATCAAATGATACCATAAACCTGTGAACCCGAGGAAACACAGCAGCAAGAATATGTACCTCGCACGCTACCAAAAGAATTAAGATAGCACAAGGAGGCACATGCATGAGGTTCTACCAGTAGGTGCAGGAGCGTCAGATTGCAGGATGTCAAACATCGAGGTGCCCACTGGATCAGCACTGATCCTAAACACTCAAAACCTTTTGAAAGCTTTCTTTGGAACTGCTTACAAAGTTCATGGTGAAAAGTCATCATTACTTAAGAGTGGATTCTTCACACATTACCCAGTAAATTTTTTAAAATTATTTCTTTGATTTCTCTACAGTTAAAACTGAATTGAATTTAGTTTAGTTTTCATAGTTGTATTCTAAGGTTAGGTTAGGTTCATAGTTTCTAAGGTTTCCATAACAAAACACTGGGTGGCTTAAACAGCAGAAATGTATCTTTTCACAGTTCTGGAGGCTGGAAGCCCAAGATCAAGGTGTCTTGACTTCTTCTTGGCTTACAGAAGTCAGCCTGCTTGCAGTGTCTTCACATTATCTTTGCCGTGTGAGCATGCCTTCCTGCTGTCTCTTCTGCTTTGTCCTAAGTTCCCCGTCATATAAGGATACCAGTCAAACTGTCTTAATGTCCACCCCAACAACCTCATTTTAACTTAATTACCTCTTTAAAGGCCCTATATCTAATTACAGTCACATTCTGAGGTACTGGGAGTGCAGGCTGCAACATCTGAATTTGGAGAGGACTCAGTTCATCCCATAATAAGTATTCACCAAATCATGAGATGTGTTCTGATTTACTTGAGGCCTGGTTTAAATGTATCCAGCAAGTCATTAGTGATTCACAGGCTTAGAACTATAGAAATAAATAAATAATAACTAAATAACTAAATAAAAACATGAAACAAATGAAAGTCATTTTTATTAAACAAATAATCCCCCAATCTTGTTGCCACATTCTGGACACTGTTGCTTTGCTATGTCTTAATTAAAAGACAGGCTTGTTGGGTATATCCTTGAAATAGCCCAAATTCGTCTTACATGTAATGAAAAAGAAAGTAATTACTGCCATTGAAAAAGTATGGTGTTCTGCCCTGGCTGGTGTAGCGCAGTGGATTGAGCGCGGGCTGGGAACCTAGCGGTCCCGGTTCGATTCCCAGTCAGGGCACATGCCTGGGTTGCGGGCCAGGTCCCCATGAGGGCCATGTGAGAGGCAACCATACATTGCTGTTTCTCTCCCTCTCTTTCTCTCTCCCTTCCCCTCTCTCTAAAAATAAATAAAAATAAAA